>SKCR01001262.1:0-263686 GCA_019454045.1 Zanthoxylum bungeanum
CTTTCTTCTTTAAGGCTTCTGTGCTTTTCGATATCACCAAAAAAAAAAAAAAAAATCGATTTTTGATTGGGAAGTAATATGCATACTGCAAAATTATTATCCACAATCAAATTATCCAAATTAAAAGTGATAATACCAACCTCTGTATCAATTTATGAGAGAGGAAAACGTACGCAAATCATCATAGGATATTTTCCTTATGCTTTCCCCAGTCTTTACAAGGCGAAGTGTCGCAGAAATGGATATGTACAAAACTATACGATGGTTGAGGATGAAAACGACCGTACCCTTAGATGAAAATTCCAAAACTGAAGTATTAGCAATAAAAATCAAATACTGAATACAAAACTGATAAATTGAAGTATTAGTAATAAAAGAAGAATAATCAAAATATCAACAATTCTGTACCAATAGAACCATAAACAACAAACACGGCTGATTTTGGTCTCAGGGCAATATGAGAATATTACTCCCGAGACAATCCTCCCTCAATAGTGAATTTGTTTGGTTATGGGGGACCAAAAGCAAACTTAGCAAAAGTCAGATAAATACGCCAATCGACAAATAGATTTAACGTGGTTCGGTGGATTTAAAATTGATATTAAATTTTAGTGTGTGTTTTATTTTTCAATATTATGTTTTATAAATTATCGAAGGTCTCACGGTCGTTTTGGGCAGTTTAATCGAAAATTGATAGTAAGTTACTTCATCAATAATTTGAGTGATTTGCGATAAGATGGAAATATTTGGGGATTAATCGGGAAGGATAAAGTCGATATTTCATATGATTAAAAATAAAAATACAAAAATACAAAACTCATTTCCTAATATCTTCAAAAATTCACTAAAGGTTATTCATTTATGATGAGAAAAATACTAATTAGTTTAAGAAAATTTAATATGAATATGATCATTTTGATATGATTAGAAAAACATATTATTATTAAGAAAATGTAATAAATTAAAGATATTAATATTATTTTTTATAATAATTATTTTAGATTGATATTAATATTATTTTTTATAATAATTATTTTAGATTGAAGAATATCACAATTCTGTACCAATAGAACCATAAACAACAAACTTTATATCATCAAAAGTGTTATTTTTGAAACACATGATCGAAAGACACAAGCTTTTAACACGATATAGGTTAAAAGCATCAGGCATTGATATATTTTACAGATTTGAAGTAAAAAATTAAAAAATAACTTTTAAAAAATTTCTTAAAAGCTTTCAACGTGATGTATACTAAGCAGGGGTGGCAAAATAAATCAACGAATCGAATTTGTATCGAATCCTAAACGAATCGAATCAAAATGTGATGGATTTGTATTCGATTCATTTATTAAACGAATCCTAATATCATGATTCGTATTTGATTCGTTTATTAAACGAATCGAATACGAATATTCGTTTATTTGTTTAGTCAATTATATTATTTAATAAAATAATTTACCACACTTGATTTAAATTAAATCTTCATAAATATATACATATGAAATATGTAATTAATATATTTACTAAAAATATCTCACCAAATATCGAAAATATTTGGTTTAATTAACAAGAACTAGTAAATAAAAATAATAAAACGAATTCTAAACGAATAAACGAATCCATGAGCTTAAATTTGTATTCGATTCGTTTAATAAACGAATCGAATCGAATTGACCCATTTATTAAACGAATCCATTTTTCAAACCCGTATTCACTTTAAAGCGAATCAAATCGAACGAATAAACGAATCCTGACCCAAATTGCCACCCCTAATACTAAGTACTCAAGGCGGGACTTGGAGGTGTAGGGTTCAGTATCTCACCTTGAGGTGTTCGAATCCAGGGAATGTGTTTCTTGTAAGAGACTGGGACAGCCCGAGGTTTTACCTGCTCCGTTTAAGCTCAGAATGGGTGGTTTGGCGGTAGTGTTTCCAACGAATAAAAAAAAAGTGATATAAACTAAGTATAAAACGAACTCATTTGCCATAAATGGAAACTGAAAATATTCACATGAAAAAATATACTCAAATAATTGAGACAAAAGAGATAATGAAAACAAGATAAAAAGAAAAAAAGAAAAAAAAAATATAAATATATACAAAAATACTCTTAGAGCATGCAAAGAGAAGAAGCAATAATAAACAAAGTGTTGACGGGTGATTTTCGTCCCAGGGGCAGTTTCGAGATAACTCTCCCGAGACAATCCTCATTCAACCTTGAATTTATTTGGTTATGGGAGACCAAAAGCAAATGTAACAAAAGGCAAAACAACCACAAAAATCGACAATGAGAGTTTAACGTGGTTCGGCGGAGCAAGTCCAGCCTACGTCCACGGGCACAAAGTGGGGTGTTGCTTTTTATTACCAAACCGAGCTCGGCCGACCTTTTTCTGGAAGGTCTAAGAAGAAACCGAGCCGATTGATTTCTTTGTGTTTCTTTACAAGTAGTGCTCTTTTTGTTTACAAATTTGGCTATCCTCTACAAATGAAACTAACTTCTCTTTATATACTTAGAGAATTACAACACTATTCCCATGCTTCTATGACGCCACCCACGTGAATCTCCGGCTGATTGACGGGCTCTCTGCCCCAAGACTGTCCTCACCGAAAGCAAACCTTCCACCTGATGGCTTGTCACATCAACTTGTTTTATACACCGCCACACGCCATAATAATGATGCCAGCCTGAAAAGAGCTCGCAAACAGTGGTGTATGTCAGAAGAAAAAGTCCAAACTACCCCAGTCACATGTCGGTCTTCAAGAGATCGGCCAGATGATCTTCCGAACAATAAAAGATACTGCCGACCTGACCCGGAATATCCGAGCCACCCATTTCGTCACATGAGGTGAATTAGAGCTGAACCGAGCTACCGTTCTGTTGTGGTCGGTCTCGGCTATGATTTTGTCTGTCTCCGAGATTTGCATCATACTGTGTCCTCTAGTCGGCCAGATCCGGGAAACTGGGTCCAAATTGTCTCTGGCCGAGGACTGTCCAATACCTCTGAACATCTGATCCTCCAAAAAAAGGAAATTTCCCCTCAGCCCTTGCCGAACTATTCAAATACCTTAGTCATATAAATCACCATCAACATCTGTCCCCTAGTTCTCGGTTCCAATAAGTATACGAGTTGGTATCGGGAACTATAAAATCGGAAGTGTGATACTATTCAGCTGGTGGTCGGCCTCAGGAGCCAAATAGGGGTATACCTCGTCCTTCAATTAGGTCGTCCTCGGTCATCTTCACGTGCTCGGTCTCTAAAGATTTTGATGTCTTTTCAAACGACTCTCTAACTTGAAGCAAATGCCCATTTTATCTTTCCGGCAGCCGTCCCTCGAGGATTGTAAACCATCATATCCTCATAAATACCCATCAAATCACCTCTAGGGTTTAGCCCGATCGTGACACTTGTCGAGCATCCGTGGCTCTCCCGCCAAAAACCAAAGCAATCGACCGTCCAAGAAGAAATCGAAAAGTTTTCAATCTCAACCGTTCATCTAAACCTGAGCAGATGGAGCCTGATCATGACACGCGGCACACATCCGACGCCTATCCTTGATCCAACGGCTGAAAAATACCCCGAGCCGACTATAAGAATGCGAAGCAACGCTTCTTTCTCTCTTTTATGAAAATCTGAACTCTCAAAGTGCAAGAGCTTCTTCGTTCCTAAGACCAGCAATCTTCAAGCCCGACCAGATCAACCGCCAACACATCTACTCAAACCAAGTAAGTTTCTGCTCGACCTCCATCTTTTAAGTTACTGAAATCTACCATAATTGTTTGTTGCTTGCGGATGTTTGTTTACTTGTTGTCGATTGTTCTTCATTCTTCTAGCATGTTTATTTCTTTGTTCTATGTTGTGAAGTATGTTTCGGGTTGGGTGTGGAGTGTATGGTGCATATGTTTTCTGGTTGAAGGATGGGTTGTGGGGTAGGATGTATGTGTTTCAGGTTTTCTAAGTTCTGTGTTTGGTTTTGGTGTTTTAGGAAGAGACTTGCTGTTTGTGGCCATTTCTAGGGCATTTAGAGACTTTAGGCCTAAGTTCCCAGAATTTAGAGTAACTCTCGAGTCCGCGGTGCCTCAAACTGACTACTGACTGACCTTCTCGTCCATTGCGATTGTCAAGAATGTCTGACGTCGAATCCTCCTCAACCAAGCCTTCAAAACCTCGACCTCCTCGTACTGAAGAAACTTCCTCCAGCTCGGGGACAACCAGCTTGGAGGAGCTTGATACTACTCTAACCCCTTCCCAAGAAGAGAACGACACCTACCACCACCGAATTCCCTGAAAAGACCCTGAGTCGGGCAAACTGAACTGGTCCTCATTGGACATGAACCGCCCCTCCATTATCACAGAAGATGCCTTGGGTGCACTCCGTCATTAGTACGAAATCCCAATTGACATAGCTCTTGAGGTCCCGGATCTGCTCGAACGTACAGGCCAGCCAGACTCCGGCTCGGTGGCCCTTCTTCATTCTTTCTTTGAGTGCGGTCTGAGGCTGCCCATCCAGTCGTATTTCATGAGGATGCTGGGCATGATGGAAATTGCCCCTTGCCAGTTGAATTTCAACAGCTGAGAGGCGAACTGGCGAGGTTTCTCCCCAGACCGGGAAGGGAGGGGTTGTGCTTGGGGTGGACGACCTCAGCGAGAAGGTCCGGGATGCCACTTCCCACCTAGTGTCGGCGATCAATTTGCTAGCTGACGCAGTGCCTCTCGAGAAGATCCCAACATTCGAGGACCTCTCCATCGAGGATGTGATCTCTAAATTCTCCATCTGAATCGCTTAGGTAAACACCCTTCTCTGTTTCCGTTCTGTGTTTTTACTTGTTGATTTCTGACCCTTTCTTTTCTTTCTTGCAGGCGAATTATGTGATGGCCCGTAATAAGGACCTACTGATGAGCCTCTTATCCGAGGGGAGCCAGGTGCAGCGGCTCCAAAGCCAAATCACGGAGCGAGAGGCCGAGCTGGCCAAAAAGGAGGAAGAAAACCAAACTCTCACGCAGACCGCGACTGAGGCCATTGCGTTGAATGAGTCCCTCTGAAATGTCTCTGCCCTCACCATGAAGAATATGGAGGCCACCGAGGAGGAGAACAAACATCTATGGTGGGAGGCGGTGAGCTCTGACTCCAAGCTCAAAGCGATGACCAAAGAAAGGGATCAAGCTCGGGAGGCTCTGAAAAAGAGAGAGGCCGAATTGGAGGATGCGCTGGAGAAGACGAGGCTCGATGGGGTCGGCGACTGTGCTCAAATCATTCCGATAGTGATGCCTGGGATTGACATGGGTCCAATCCATGTGGCTATCTGGTTATGCAAATGGGAGCTTTCCGAGGAGGAAGCCCGCGAGTTACTTGTCCTCCCCTCGGAGGAAATCCAGGATCCCGAGCCCATTTATGTCTTGCCCATGCCCCCGGTCCTTGAGGATATCCATCTTGAGGCACCTGTCCCTGCCTCTGAAGTGCCCGAAGCAGAAGTTGTTAAAGCTCCTCCTGCCTCCTAATCCGAAGCCGAGGTTCATCCCACCGAGCCTGCGACTAAGATTCTTCCCCCGGGCCCGACCAAGATGAACCTGCTTCCCCTGCGCGGGCTGATCAACGAGGGTGACCCAAAAATGGGCCATATCTAACAAAACAATACACTTTCTTTTTTGTAATAACAATCTGTAATTTCTTCTTTGCCATTTATTTTTGAATGTTTTACTCCATGTCTTTCATACTTAGAGTGATTTCTGTTTCTAACTTGCTCTTCTGAGTCTAAATGTGAGAAGAAATTTTGACCCCGATCAATTCGAATCTGGCCATGAGGGGAATGCTCTGTCCCCGAGCCGATGACAAAAGCACTCGGTGAGACATAACCCGACCCCGAGCTGAAGAAACACTTGGCTCTGGGGAATGTTACCTCCTCAGACCAATAAAGATCCGACCATGAGGGAATGCTCCATCCCCATGTCGATCATATGTACTCGGTGGGACGTAACCCGACCCCGAGCTGAAGAAACACTTGGCTCTGGGGGAATGTTACCTCCCCAGACCAACAAAGATCCGGCTATGGGGGAATGCTCCATCCTCATGTCGATCATATGTACTTGGTGGGACGTAACCTGACCCCGAGCTGAAGAAACACATGGCTCTGGGGAATGTTACCTCCTCAGACCAACAACGATCCGGCCATGGGGGAATGCTTCATCCCTATGTCGATCATATGTACTTGGTGGGACGTAACTCGACCCTGAGCTGAAAAAACATTTGGCTCTGGGGAATGTTACCTCCCCAGACCAACAAATATCCTGCCATGGGGGAATGCTCCGTCCCCATGCCGATCATATGTACTCGGTGGGATGTAACCCGACCCCGTGCCGGTGGAGTGAAATAGCCTCAGCGGAACTAATCCAGCCCCGAGGTGGTGGAACAGAATAGCCTCGGTGGAAATAATCCATCCCCGAGCTCGTGGAACAGAATAGCCTCGGCAGAACTAATCTAGCCCCGAGCTGGTGGAACAGAATAGCCTCGGTGGAACTAATTCAGCCCCGAGCTCGTGGAACAGAATAGCCTCGGCGGAACTAATCTAACCCCGAGCTGGTGGAACAAATGAGACTGAATTACGAGGGAAGAATTTCAACCTCTAAGGCTCCGCGGGTCCCGACTTGTCGGGCATCGGTAACAACAAAAATAGGAACCAGTCAAGGTTAGCACAATGGAGGTGACTGAGCACATACACCATACAGACCTAAAAAGATATCAACTCGGGTGCCCTGAGGCAGCGTCCTGCCTAGTGCCTCCCAAAACACAATTCTGAACCTTACAATTCAGCGTCTCGGCTAGCCGGGCTACGGATCGGTGATCGGCCGAGACCCTGAGGGCAGAAACCTCTTCATGCTGGGCGGCTCTGGAGTCTGCAAGCGCTATGAGGGCAGAAACCTCCCCATGCAATGCTTCTCATGAGCCGATGCGGTTAGGTAGATACCCCACGGGGGAAGAAGACTCCATGTGTGCACCATCTCTGGGAGTTTCTCAACATGAATCACCAGCCGACTCGCAGGGGAAGAAACCTCTCTGGGTCTGGTTTACTCGAGACCACAATGGTCATAGAGGTCATTCGACTGTCCCCATGCCATGTGCTCCGATGGTTCTCAACGGGATTTACCAGCCAACTCGCAGGGGAAGAAACCTCCATGGGTCCGGTTTACCCAAGCTACTCCTAAAAAATACGAGTCATGGGGTAGTAACGCTCCGACCTTGGGGGTTTGATAATAACACCCGGGATTGGTGTGCCGCGAGGGGTTCGCGCTTTTCCCACATGTACTGCATCCCTTGATGCGTTCTGGATCCTCAAAGGTGAGAGGAGTCAGGTCGCAACACTTCCACCCGGGGGTTTGATAATGACACCCAGGATTGGCGTGCCACGGGCTTGGTGCCCTTCCTGGCTACCGATCACCCATTTGCATCGAGCACATCCCAAGAATATTGAACATAGCTTTCGCATTCAATTAATAAACAAGTAAAAATGGACAAGTTTCTTAATTCGAAAGAGAAAGTTTTATTCATATTCAAGGGACATGTTGTCATTCTTACAACTCTTTGCGGGTCATTTTAAGAGAGGCTTTTAAAATTATTTTACGGTTCTTGTCTTGTAGCCCGATCATGTCTTCCAGTCCGAGCTTGCTTCCAGATCGTGTCAACAGGAATTCCCCAAACCGAGCTTTCCAAGATCATTTCCGAGCAAATCTGGGAGCTCAATCGGGACCTTTTGTTCTGATTCCTTATGGACCACCCCGTGGGCTTTTTCTCCTCTCATCTTATTCGGGGAGGCCACTGCGCTGAACGGAGGGGCCCTGATGGATGTCGGTTTCATGCCCTCGGCCGACTTGTTCCTTAGTCGATCCTTGAGGACTATCTTGGCCGTGGAACTGAGGACCTAGCAGACCAAACAGGCGTAGCACCTTCTCTCGGAGGAGCTTGTTCAGCTACGGCCGGCAAACGTCACCCATTTTTGACGTTACATTTCATTCTACAACTCAGTTCTAATGGGTGATCATTGGCCATCCTTTTTACATTCCATTCTACAACTCAAGAGGGGGAGCTGCTGCTGTCCTAACTCCTGATGAGTTCTTCCCCCATCTTTCCCGCTATTGCCAACCTCTTTCGCCATTCATTTCCTCTTTCCATTCTGACCAGCTTCCACACGTTCCCTTTCTTTTTCATCCAGTCCTTCCTTCATTCTTCTAAACCACTCTACTGCTAAACTCTCCAACGACCCATGCCTTCCGCCTTCCGCCATCGTCTCACTCGCAAGTTGCTTTTTGTTCTTTCCCCACAGACGACGCCAACTTTTGACGGGTGATTTTCGTCCCATTGGCAGTTTCGAGATAACTCTCCCGAGACAATCCTCTTTCAACCTTGAATTTTTTTGGTTATGGGAGACCAAAAATAAATGTAGCAAAAGGAAAAACAACCACAAAAATCGACAAAAAGAGTTTAACGTGGTTCGGCGGAGCAAGTCCAGCCTACGTCCACGGGCACAAAGTGGGGTGTTGCTTTTTATTACCAAACCGAGCTTGGCCGACCTGTTTCTGGAAGGTCTAAGAAGAAACCGAGCCGATTGCTTTCTTTGTGTTTCTTTACAAGTAGTGCTCTTTTTGTTTACAAATTTGGCTATCATCTACAAATGAAACTAACTTCTCTTTATATACTTAGAGAATTACAACATTATTCCCATGCTTCCATGACGCCACCCACGTGAATCTCCGGCTGATTGACGGGCTCTCTGCCCCAAGACTGTCTTCGCCGAAAGCAAACCTGTCACCTGACGGCTTGTCACATTAACCTGTTTTATACACTGCCACAAGCCATAATAATGTTGCCAACCTGAAAATAGCTCGCAAACAGTGGTGTATGTCAAAAGAAAAAGTCCAAACTACCCCAGTCACACGTCGGTCTTCAAGAGATCGGCCAGATGATCTTCCGAACAATAAAAGATACTACCGACCTGACTCGGAATATCTGAGCCACCCATTTCGTCACATGAGGTGAATTATAGCTGAACCGAGCTACCGTTCTGATGTGGTCGGTCTCGGCTATGATTTTGTCTGTCTCCGAGATTCGCATCATACTGTGTCCTTTGGTCGGCCAGATCCGGAGAACTGGGTCCGGATTGTCTCTGGCCGAGGACTGTCCAATACCTCTGAACATCTGATCCTCCAAAAAAGGGAAATTCCCTCTCTTTTATTGCCGAACTGTTCAAATACCTTAGTCACAGAAATCACCATCAACACAAAGCACAAATCATAGACAGCAAATTGATCTGCAGCATCGATGGGTGTTGCTTCTTCGACTAGATGACGAAACCGAAAAGAGAGCAAAGCAAAACAGATGAGGAGAAGAGAATTTCAGAAAAATGAGATATTTTCAATTTTTATTTTGGATCAATATTAGTAACCGGTAATATAATTTTCCAGTATTTATTTATTATTTTAATATATTTAATTATCAATTTAATCACAATCATTAGTTATCAAAAAAATAGATCTAACCGCCGAAAGTAACCCCGGTATGAGTACCTACCTACCGGTACTATAGTCATGACTCATGCCCACTCATTAAACACATGATTTCAGCTCTAGGTCAAGACGGTCAAATAGTCGTTATGGTCAGTTAAAAAAGGTGGGAACTCTAGTCCTTGTTTTTATGTGTTGATTGAACAATTAGAGTTCATTATTGATTGACCAGTTTAGGGTGTCTTGGGGTAGCTGGATTGATTGAACTTACCGATCTACTCACAACTATAATGATTATGTAAAATCTAAAACGCAAAGAATTACAAAACCAATGATTCATTTCGATGTATTGTTATTCATCTTCTTGTTCAATGTGCTTCCAAACACTTTCGTAATCATTATTGAAAAGTTCAGGTACTCGAGCCATGTCCACCCAAAACTTCCAGGATATGAAGATGTGCTTGCTAAAAGTGGAGTATAAGCAGCGGCTGTTCAGTGAAGAGAGGACTCATTAGAGAATGCCTTCTAAGGTCTTAGTAAATGTCGTCTTGCTAAGTAAAAAAGGCCATTAATATTCCCATATTTATAGATGAATTATAATGTAATTTTGGTTACTTGTCCACTTTATTGATAAACAAGCACATGAATTGAGGCTCAACTATCGACCCTCCATCACTGAGAGTATTGAAGAATTTATTGAACAAGCATTCGCCTCATTATTAGCGGGTAAAACTGTATTTTCTAGGCCACTGATTCTTGAAAAAGCAGGTTGTTGGGGAAATGGTATATTAACAGTCTCGTTGATAAGCATTGAAACAACTTCTGACATGGTTGGTCTATCTACTGCATTCTCTTGGACACAAAGCAGGGCCACGTTAATGTATCTTATCACAATGGGATATGATGCTTCATTTTTCAATATAGGATCAATCAGTTCCCACGCTCTATCATCTTTCCATAAATCCCAAGCCTGGAGAAAAATAGGACAATCAATTACTAAATGCACATGTCAATGTAAGTAGTAATTAATTTATTGGAAATTATCAACCTTTTCTAATTTATTGATTAAAACATCATTCATTTATGAACATTACTAGATTATCTTAATATGACAAAGAACCGGAAAAAAAAAAATAACATGAGAAATCTATTCACTTACATGACCAAGAAGAGTAAGGGAATCGGTATTATGAAACTCTGAGTTCCTTTTGGTATTCAATATTTCCAAAAGCAAAACTCCAAAGCTAAACACATCTGATTTAATAGAGAAGAGTCCTCGAAGAGCATACTCAGGTGACATATAACCACTGAATTCATTATTTCATCAGATAATTAATCATTTTGAAAATAATTTTTCAACATAAGCAAGCAAATGATATTTGCCAGAGGAGTTATATAATCTTAGGAATTATAATTTACTTACTAAGTTCCAACTATCCGATTTGTATTTGACTGTAATTCATCACCACCAAATATTCTTGCCATACCAAAATCCGATATTTTTGGATTCATGTCACCATCTAAGAGAATATTGCTTGCTTTGAGATCTCTATGAATAACTCTTAGTCTGGAATACTGATGAAGATATAGAAGACCTTGAGCAATTCCTTCAATGATTCTTACACGAGTTCCCCAACCTAACAGACCTTTTCTGCTGGGATCTAATACAATATCAAACCATTATATAAGGATTATTTATATTCTTAAATCATACAAGAAAAAAAAAATTGGTGGAAATATATATATATATATATTTTTTTATGAATGATAAAAATTACTTACCAAAAAGGAAAAAATCTAAACTTTTGTTGGGCATATATTCATAGATCAAAATCTTTTCGTCTTGTTCTATACAGCAACCAAAGAGTCTGACAAGGTTTCTGTGTTGAAGTTTTGCTATAAGCATGATCTCATTTTTAAACTCTTCGAGTCCTTGTCCTGACTTACTTGAGAGCCTTTTGACTGCAACTTCCTCTCCATTAAGTAGTTTTCCCTGTTTTCAATTTCATAATTTAACAGATTCATTTTATTCTGTTTATGATAGTTAAGGTGACGAGAATGCTACCTTGTAAACAGGTCCAAAGCCACCTTCTCCTAGTTTATTTTCTATAGAGAAGTTATGTGTAGCTGCAGTTATGCTGGCCAAGCTGAAAAATGGCAACCAAGACTCCTTATTCTTTCCTTTTGAAGCTCTATCTCCCTTGCAGAATTCCTTTGCCCTTGTGGTAATGCCCATATTTATGTCCAATAATAACAGATCCTGGCTTCTTTCTGTAAGACGACTTAAAAAAATGTGAGCATATATTTTCTCATTTGCACTAAAAACACGTATTTGTACACCAACACGTGAGTGAGTTAAAAGAAGATAACCTTTCTCTTTGAATTTTCTCCTCCATCGACAAAATATATAAAAAGCAGGAAGGAGTACCGCCGGAAGAACAACTATTACAGCTATCCATAGTAGCTTCTTGTGTCCTACAACCAAAAACACGTGTTATATAAAGAGAGTCAGTGGAAAGAAAACAATTTCCTAGCTTGATTTTGCCAAAAATAAATAGAGGAGGAGAGCCAAATAACTTAATCACTCTTACTTTTTGTTAGTTTGTTTCATGTTCTTTTTGCAAAAGGGATAACAACATTTTTAGTCCTAAAAGTTGGGCTATTTTTACATTTAAGTTCTAAAAGAATTTTTTTTATTATTAAGGCCTATAAGTGTATAAGTTTTTTCTTTTAACTCCCAATCCGTTAAATCTAACGAATCTGCTGCCGTGACATGACAGAACGACACGTCAACACAAACACTAAATTAGTCAGCCGCCACACGAATTTGAGATAACAACTTCTAAAGTCCTAACAATTGTGTTGTTTAATTTTACACTTCAATCCTAAAAAAAAATTGCTTATAATTATAACCTAGAAGTGAATAAGTTTTTTCTTTTAAATCCTAATCTGTTAACTATAACAGACATGCTAGCGTGACATAATGAAACGATACTTCAGCATAAGTATTAAATCAGTCAGCACATTCTTTGTCAAACTTGTATGTTGCCAGCAAAATGGCTCCTCGTCCTATGAGAATGCCGATTTGAAATTACCTACAAGCACTCCAACAATAGCAACTATACTCAAGAGAGGGGGTGAATTGGGTATGTGACAAAATATTACGGAATAAAAATTCTTTTCAATTTTAACCTACTTAATTAGTACTTTTACCAATTAGGTTTAGAATACAACTTTCACAATTGATATAAACAATGATTAAAACATCGAAAATAATTATCAATGTCAGTTTCACCAACAAGTTTTACTGTGTGATATGCAAATGTAATATAAAACTTACGATAAATAAAAGAGTTAGGGATAGAGAATTTTGACACTGTAATTTATAGTGGTTCAGTCAACTCTTTGCCTACGTACACTCCTCCAAGCCACACTTGAAGTTTTTCACTATGTAAAAGTGAATCTACATTTTACAACGAGAGTTTTCCGCGGCTTACTCCCAAACCGTTACAATAGAGGTCTTTGATCCAAGACTCCTCTTAACATTCACTAGGTTGTTGCATCATCCTAGTCATCACTCCTCTGCAAAGTATTAAATCAGTCAGTACAACTTTGGCATACTTGTATGCTTGCCAGCAAAATTGCTCCTCGCCTAATGCGAATGGCAATCTAAAATTTCCTACAAGCACTCAAACAATAGCAACTATACCCAAGAGGGGGTGAGTTGGGTGACAAAATATTTTTTCGATTTTAAGCTACTTAATTAGTAGCTTTACCATTTTGTTACAATGTTATGCAAATCCACAATCTTTTTGTTCAATGCAACATTAGCCATCATAGATTTGCAATCACATGTAGTAGAACTAGATGGCATACTCAAAATACTTTTTCCCATTTTCACATTTTCGTCCTTTAAACATACAATCTTTTTTCATATATTTTATTTTTCTCAACAGTTGATGCATGAGCATTTAATAATGATGAATATTCCTTTTTGAGTATTTTATAATTCTTTATTAATGAATCATATAAATCATGCAATTCATTGAAAATGTCAAGTAATTCATCATATTCAAATGAATCACGTACTTTTTCCTCACCACTCTCATCTAGGTCACCATCATCAATAGCCATAAAGAAAAAAATTATCGTTCCCTCTTCACTTTTTTTCCTCATATGAGCTAGTGTCGCTATCGCTCCAAGTTGCCTTCATTGCCTTATTCTTGAATTTTCCCTTGAATTTCTTCATTGGGCAATCGGCAACTATGTGGTCCGGTTTCTCGCACTCAAAATAAGTGATTTTATCCTTCTTGTAATTACTTGGCCAATTGTCCTATTTCTTCTCATCAATCCGAAACTTTCCTTTTGACATCTTAGAAAATGTATGAAGGTAATAATGTGACAAAATAATACGGAATTAAAATTCTTTTCAATTTTAAGCTACTTAGTTAGTGGCTTTACCAAATAAGCTTAGTATACAACTTTCACAATTGATATAAATAATGATCAAAATGTCGAAAGTAATTATCAATATCAATTTCACCAACAATAAGTTTTACTATGTGATTTGCAAATATAATGTAAAATTTGTGATAAATAAAAGAATTAGGGATTGAGAAATTTGACACCGTAATTTATAGTGGTTCGGCCAACTCTTAGCCTACGTCCATTCCTCCAAGTCACGCTTGAAGCATTTCATTATATAAAGTGAATCCACACTTTACACCAAGAGTTTTCCGTGGCTCACTCCCAAACCGTTACAATATAGGTCTCTGATCCAAGACTCCTCTTAACCTTCACTAGAGTTTTCTTTCAAGACTCCCCAACCTTTACAAAAAGAGATTTTCTTACAAGACTTCTCTTAAACCTTTTACACAATTTCACTATTTGAGTATCCCACTCATATAAGAGATTTCCAAATACAAGAGTTTGATGTTGAAGGTTTTACAACTAAACTTAGGTACTCACAAAAGATAAAGAAGATTTGATGTGAGTGTTTTACCCAGTATATACAAGCTCACTAAATGTGTATGAAGATGTAGTGTATGAGCTTTTATAAAGTGAAGAGAGTAATGATCAAGAAGGTTTTGTTTCTCTCTTTGTTTTTGCTTTAAAGAAAATATTAGAAGGTGTTGAAATCATTCAAAAATGAATGGGGACTCAATTTATAGTGAAAGAGAAAACTATCACAACTCTTTGTATTGAGATCAGCGTGCCAGTGTCAGGGGCTGGTATACCGGTCTGCCAATTCAAACGGCTATAAGAATATGACCGTTGAGCATTTAAGCGCATGACCTACCGAATTACTGACCTGTATGGTTCAGACCGGTTCCAGAGAGCATGTTCATTCTAGGTAGACTGGCATACATACCAGTGTGCTCTAGTCTGATTCCAATAAAAGTGTAAACTCTAGACTGGCTAGTATGAAAGACCGATACAGAGTAGCCCGGTTCTAGTAATAGTGCAAAACTATCCAAAGTAAGGTAGGGACACCGGTATGCTGATATCAGGGATCATTGTGCCGGTCATTGTGCAGAAAACTCAAGATTTGAAGATTAAAATATTACGCACATGACCCAAAAGTATTTATGAATGTGTAAGATTCCTATGAGCTTCAAATACTTGAATTATCAACTCACTTACATTGAGAGCCCTAAGCTATAAGACATCACTTGATTTCTTCATTTGAGCTTCAATCTTCACATTCATTTTGCTTCGACAGCTTCTTGTAATGCTTTGCGAATGCGTTGAAGTTGCGAGTGTTGCATAATTAAAATCCTTCATCAAGTGCAATGGCACTTACAAGATCCACTTAGAACATACAATAAAAAAAAAAAAACTGATTTTGCTAGCGAGAACTGGGCAAAGGTTTCCCCTCAGTCGGCTCTCCGTAGGGGAATCTACACTCATTGGTTCCTCTAATATTAGGGGTGGGCGCGGTTCGATTTGGTTCGATTTTTGCTAAAAACCGAACCAAACCATATTTTACGGTTCAGATTTTTTACCTCTCAAACCAAACCATCAAATAACGATTTGGTTCGGATTGAAAATTTTTTAAACCAGCGGTTTACGGATTGGTTCGGTTCGGTTTACAGATTATTATATTTAAAATAAATTTTCATCCACTTAAGTGAAGACAAAAAAAGAAAAAAACTAGTCTATCCAATAAATAGTATAAAGTGCTAGGGTGTAAGCTGTGACTCTAGGGAACACATGCACTCCATTAAGGATTGAAAAATGAGGCACAATTAATTCTTGTATTTTTTAAAAATTACCTTGAATAATGATGCTACCATCATTCTAATTAAGAGTCAAATCCAACATCTTACTTTCAAGAATAATAATGCTACCATAAAATAAAAAATTTAAGAATAAAAGTATTAACAAATAAATTGAAGAATAAAATATTAACAAATAAATATATTAACAAAAAATTTAAGAATAAAAGTATTAACATATTAATAAAAAGAAAACATAGAATAAAATTAAAAGAAAAATACAATTTTTTTTTATAAAAATATATAATTTTTTTAATTATAACGGTTCGGTTCGGTTTAACAGGTGCGGTTCGGATTAACTCCTGAACCGAACCGTAAACCGTTTGGGGTGGGCCAATCTGAACCGAAAACCAAACCGTTAGAAAAAAATCATAAATTCGGTCCGGTTTGTAATTTGGTTCGGTTCGGTCGATTTTTTTGCCCACCCCTACCTAATATCCTCCTTTTTCCACATCATGGGAGTTTATAGGAGTGAGTTTTCGCTCCTCCATTATTAAGATATTTTCATCAAAGAATAATAGCTTAGTTGGTAGAGTGGAGCTCATGTAATTGGGTCATTGCTATAACATGATAAATGTCTAAGGAAGAAGTCTTGAGACGGCTTTTCCCTGAACAATGAAATTTGTGTCATGGCAAGCCCCAAGACCATCATCTTCTAGGTCAGGGTTTGGGAACATAACAGATTAAGATAATGATATCGAGACAGATAATACAAACAATGTGGTAAACATAGAGAAGTATTTTATGGAGAAAATGAACAAGGATTTTCCTTTAGTTGATCTAGAGGAGTCATTTTGCTGGCAAGCATACAAGTATGCCAAACTATATGGTGACTGATTTAATACTTATACTGAAGTATCGTTTCGTTATGACATGTCAACAAGTTTATTATAGTTAACGAATTATGATTTAAAAGAAAAACTTGTTCACTTACAGGACTTAATTATAAACAAAATTTTATTTCATGACTTAAATATAAAAACAACACAACTTTTATGGTTTCAGAAGTTGTTATTTCAAACCCACGTGGTAGCTAACTAATTTAGTGCTTGTGTTGGCGTGTCATTCTGTCATGTCACGTCAGCGGATCCGTTAGAGTTAACCGATTAGGACTTAAAAGAAAAACTTATTTACTTATAGGACTTAATAATTAAAAAAATTCTTTTAGAACTTAAATGTAAAAATAGTACAACTTGTAGGACTGAAAATGTTGTTATCCCTTTGCAAAATTAAAATCCTCAAACCAGTTTAAGGGTGGCAATGGGCCGGGCCGGGCCCGGGCTTTGATAAGCCCGGCCCGAGGCCGACAATATTTTTTTAGCCCGGGCCCGGGAAAAGCCCAGCCCGAGCGTCTGCGGGGCTGGGCCAGGCTTTATCCGGCCCAGTTTTTTATTAATAAAATATTTAAATATATTTTTAATTTATTATATATATATATATAATATTTTTTAAACCCGGACTTATTGTGTTAGGCCCGACTCGAGCCCGAACCCGAGCCGGGCCTCTACTTCATGTGCCCGGCCCGGGATTTTTTATCCCCGGACCGGACCAGGATCGGGTTTTTTTGCCACCGTTAAACCAGTTGGCATAAGTGCATTTTGCTTGAGCAAAAAGATTCAGGCTCTTATGGTGAAGACTAAAGTAGTGAAAAGTTTTGTACTACTTCAATTTCAAGAATGCAATTATTTTACCTGGTCGTGAAGCCGGTACTCGTATGAAGATAGACTGACCGGTGAAGTTTCTAAGTGTCTTTCTGAAA
Source organism: Zanthoxylum bungeanum (assembly GCA_019454045.1). Taxonomy (NCBI): domain Eukaryota; kingdom Viridiplantae; phylum Streptophyta; class Magnoliopsida; order Sapindales; family Rutaceae; genus Zanthoxylum; species Zanthoxylum bungeanum. Next base: position 17,530 of record SKCR01001262.1, read on the forward strand.
TCAATCAGGTCCCCAAACCACATTAAACAGCCACTGCCTCCTGCTAATTCGAAATCAGCATAAGCTCTACAGCTACAGTTCTTCAAGCACTCAGCTTCACACTGCTTCAGATTCATACTCTCATTTAGTGAAACCTCTAGCAAATCTGGCAGTTTAATATCATCAATCTTTATAAACTGGTCTCCTTTTTTGCAATCCGATGAATGACTTCTCCAGCATTTTCTAGGCCATGTCTGGTTGTCTTGTGGTTTGAGTTCGAATCCCTCCAAACACTCACAATTTGGTGTCTTGTCAAAGCTGCAAATACTATTAGCACCACAATTTCCATATTTTCCACAAAAATCATCTGGAAGTGAGAACACAACATCCCAATCAGTGGTCCTATCGTTCCTTATTAGACGCTGGATCTGACCTGATGGTTGAAGTTTTAATATCATTATGTTTGGACTGCTGTAGGCCTCGTACCTGTAAGTAATTTCATCTTCGTTATCCACCAAAACTTGTTCATAAAGAAAGTTTGTAGTTGAAAATGTAAGAGCTGCTTCAAAGGCAACTCCATTCCATGGTCCAGTACAGCAATATTTTACGGATCCATTGTAAGTACATATTTTAGGTAACACATGAATGTCAAGTCCGTAATTAAACTTTCCAGGGGATGGATCGTCAGCACTTTCCCATGACGTTAAATATAGATGCAGACCATTCTTAAAGTCCCGCCCCATCTTCATGCCTTGCAACAAGGTGTCTGATGGATAGTCAAAGCTCTGCCACAGATAGCATTCAGAAGTATCCCTGCTAAAATTATCCCTAATGACAAGGTTTCCAGTATCTAAGAGTTGTGCCACCGGATTTTCTGCTCTTCTAGACGTGTTCGAAGACCAGATACTGCTATTTTTCTGGCTGAGAAGAACAAGATTTCCACTGTTGCTAATTGTTAGTACTGTTTGTGGATCATAGATTGGATTATTTCTATTCAAAATCCACACAACTGTGTCAGGGATCTTCTTGTACCATATCCCCACGTACTTGCTCTTTGAGTTTCCAGGAGAGAAGAAGCCTAACTCAAACGTTTGAGATGAAGAAACTAACTTCTCACCATCACGGATTACTGTTGCTGGAGTTATTGTATCAGCTGCTAATGACAAATTAATACTAAAGAAGAAGATCAGAGAACTAAGGATGTAGAAGCAAGGAAGATTCTCCATCAATAAAACTGAGAGAAAATGAGTAATTGTTGGGAGAGGGGTTACGTAAAATATGAGCGCAAAAATCTGGCATAGTATTTACATAAGTTTTGTTTCTTGACTTTGTTCATGCCTTGATTAGAAGAGGGAAGAACATGAAACGCCGATTATTTTGAACAACCGATCCATTACATTATTGAGGAGTGAAAATTTATTACATCCAAAGTAGCAGCCAAACTTCTTAAATTTTGAACCAATCGTAATTTTTTTTTTCTTCCAGGAGATGAAAGCAGAGCACACTGTAACACAAAACAAAAAAATCACTGACTGCCACTAATGCTATTTGTTAGTTTGTTTTCTTTTTCCCCCTTAAAATACTCTTTATTTTTACATGTTCTCTAGGATGGTTTATCGGAACCCAGACCGAAATTTTTCGGTTTGGTTAGGATTCACCCCTAACCGAACCAAACGGAACGGCTGGAATCGGACGGTTCCAGCAGTTTTACGGTTCCAACCAGCACCAAATGGTTTCGGTTGGAACCGTAGATGCCCAACGGCCGTTGGGCTGGCCTCCCTGTCTTAAAATAAAAAAATAAATAAATTAAATATTAAGGGTAATTACTAAATTACCCTTAATAACAATAATAAAACGGCTAGTTTTATGGGCATTTTAAGTATCACAAAAATATTCCAAAAATTTATAAATAGAAGTCACTTTTCATTTTTTCAACACATCAATTCTCATTTATCTCAATTTCTACCATTCTCTCATTCTCAATTCTCTTTAATTTTATTTAAGTTCAAACTCTTTAATTTTATTTTTAATTTAATGTAATCTAAATTCAAATTCATAATTTTAAATAAATTTTTTAATCTTTTTTTAAAAAAAAAATCATAATTAATTTTATTTTTTTTTAAAAAAAAAAACGAATGAAACCTTAACCGAACGATTCGATTTCGGTTCCGGTTCCACAAAAGTGTGGAACCGAAACCGTACCAGAATTATCCGCTCCAGTTCTTGTTCCACACTTGTGGAACCGGGAACCGGCTGGTTCGGTTCCGGCTATCGGACCAGTGGTCAGGTCTAAAATATGTAATATAATATAGTTGATAAGCATTTTATATGAATTTGATAAGGAGAAATTGCAATGTAGCATCTTACCAATTACCAAGATAGGTTGCAAGGCTACTCCACGGGGCTGCGTACAGATAAAATTGCTTCTTGTAATAATTTTCACTTTTAATTGCCTCTAAGTGGATAGCTTATCAATTTTTTTTGGAAACGGTGGAAATTTCGTCATCAAATCACCTTATCTAAACTTAAATGGAGAAGGTAAAACCTTCAACTCCCACATGCTCTTACAAGAAATTCACCCTCTAAACTCAAACTCAGAACTTGACAACCAAGTTCTAAACCCTTTGTTACCAAGTCACACCCTTAAAAGGCGGATAACTTTTCAATTGTGTCAAGCTTATCAATACTTAATTAACTAGGACATTATTATTTGCTATTATGAGTCTAGGTTTTATGATAGATGTCAAGTCTTTTAATTTGAGTGTATTTAGTATCTTATTGTTATTTAAGTAGCTAATTAAGAGCATAATATTTTAAGAATAAATAAGTAAATTTGTGATTTTCTCTCACCCTAAAATATATCTTATGGTTTAACTCTCATCCTAAGAGAGTATATCATTATATCGTTTAATTGATTAGAAATATTTAGATAATATAAGTAATCTCACATATTTAGGTTTAAATTTTAACCCTAAAGGATTGCTTTAGTGGTAAAGGTATTTGGCTTGAGTGGTTTGTTCCATCTCAGGTTCAAGGTTCGAATCACATTAAGTGCATTTTCTAGGGGCATGCCCTTATAAATATTACATTTTTAACGCATAGCTCGATGACGAGTTTCGCATTGGGGCACCGCTTGAAATTTTGGAGAGTTACAGAGTTAAATGCCGAGAGAGAAATAAACTATAGGGAATTCAGAAAAAGGCCAAATATAGGCCGAACATCACCTATGTCCGGTCAGACCTCTCTCAGATGCTAACATCCGATTGGACATAGGTAATGTCCGGCCAGACCTTTATCATATGATAACATCCGACTAGATATAGGTAATGTTCGACCAGACCTTTCTCAGATGCTAACATTCGACTGTATATAGGTAATGTCCGACCAGACCTCTCTCAAAAGTAAACAGCCGGTCAGACATCACCTATGTATGGACAGACCTTTCTCAGCCAGCCAGATATACATTTGAAATCTTAAATCTTGTCGGACATTTATCGAGCTGCAGTATCCAGTAAAGTAGTCGGATTAAACCAAACTACTGAGGGGATTTACTTCTAGATTTATTTTATTATAATATAGTTATTATATTAACAAAATGGGGGAAACGAATATAAAGGAACAAAAAATGGGAGAAAACAATGAGAACAAAGTGAGTTGAAAACAATGAGAGAATGAAACACCGAGAGTAAAACAGAGAGCCGAAAGAATCCCTAGAGTTTCCACTCTTCCAGCACGCAACTCAACAAACTAACCAGTTTTCAAAGGCATCTTATGAGCCAAACATACTTAACGTACAACTTGAGAACCTAGGGGCACCTAATTCTATTCATTTTGTAACATTGTTCTGATACAGTATGTCCGACCAGATTTGACCCACATCCAGCTAGGAATATATAAGTCAACACATGTCGGGCCATATATGACTCATGTTGGTATATCAGATGGAAATCCAGATATAATTTTCATAGCTGATTCCGAACGGACGGTAATATGGAGTGCACTCGGAATACAACTCCATATATCACTGAAAATGATTATACGAAAGGCCAGTTTTACATAACTATTTTTTATCGTTTGATGTTGTTTTAATCTGTTGACGCATGTTTATGTAATTAGTTACACGCAGAATGTCCCACCAGACTCACTGTATATCTGACTGGATATCCAAGCAATATCCGATCAAGCTTCCCGATTCTAGGCCAATTAGATGTTCATTATATTTCTCTTTGACCCATGACTTGTTGCTTTTATTGTGATTCTACAATTATTTATTTGCCCTTGTTGTTATTCATGCTTATGATCCATGATTAATCTCTGGCCCGACTAGTAATACGTTCGGCCGGACATCAATCGATATCCAACTAGGCTTCTGGGAAGCCAGACCGGCGAGACATGAGTTCCATCCTATTATCTTTCTTTATTATTGAGTTATTTTATAGTCGTTCAAGTACCATTATGTTATTATATACACATGTTACTGTTAGAGTTGGTGCTCAGAGTGCCAATCCGGATCGTATTTATGTTCGATTCATGAATACGAACAATTATTTTTCCATAATATTACTTATTTAATGGTAGCACCTCATGTCTTTTATATACATATTCGATCTAATTACGATTAGATTGAAACTAAATCTGATTTAGTGATATATGTATATTAGACAAAGACACTAGGATTTACAATGTAGTGTGCAGTTACAACGTAGTTTGTAATTGACATTAGGAAGCGTTACTATAAGTTGTATATCCTTAAATAAAGTTCCTGGTTAATATTTACTAACACGAGTCGGTTAGTAAAATCCGATGAGACCAGTACATGTCGTATATCGTGAATTGGTCCGATGGTTTATCCCAATGAACCATGAGTCTCGAGAGACTCGTATTGACATATAGGTTTTTATTTGATAAACACTGAATGACTCACTGAAGATTTCCTAATAGATGGTACACCAACGTCAATAGAAATCTTCTCGAGTTGAGCGAGCATAGTGGTCTTTCGACTTGAGATACCACAGTGGATATATGAGTTATCCTCCACACTTTGATGGCAGTCACGTCATCGATCTATTAAGATCATACCTCCGCCTATTCGTTGGGTGTGGACTGATGCTCATGATATCCAGTGCGTATCAAGATAGAATCTGTCAGTCCTGTGTACAGGGCATAGGTTTCCTACACGTGTTTGCGATCTAGTAAATCCATGGTCGTGGTATAACTTCGGAAGCGAGTTCCGAGTGTTATTTAGAGATCATAAATTTGAAAGTCGACTATATTATATCATAAGGATTTGAATCTATATCCCAAGTATAATATGGATAGCATGTGACAGAGGAATTATAGGTATGCAATAACCTTGACTTGCATAGTTTAGCGAGATTATTTGCGGTCGTCATAATTGATGAGTGGGTGAATTATGGACACGAAATTGGATTTCGTGACGGATAAATCTAAACTTAGAGAATCCCACAATATGAAGTGTACTTAGATTATTCGTAATACTTCATCGAATTAAATGAGTTAATTCAAATCGTTTAAACGAAAACACATGCTTTAGGTGATTTTGGTCAATTAACAATTAATGTGTATTTATATTTGATACAAAAATTTGATTTGATACATATTAATTAATTGTCAAATAAGGCTTTGACACATGCCATTAATATAAGTATTTGTTATTTAATGTAAATAAAAATACATATATGATAATAAGGATATTAATTAATTATTTAGATATTTAAATGTTAAATATTTGAATAATTAAATAATATCCATATTACATAAATGTTATGCTATATGTTTAATTATTATTGATACATGTGGCATGTTTTAATTAAGCTTAATGTGTGAAAATTTGATTTGCTAACATAAAGCTTGTTTTTAATTTAATGAAATTAAAATACAAAAATGACCAAATCGCCCCTAATAAGTCGGTTTTGACAAGATTTAAAGAAAAAAAAATTTTCTTTTCTTGTTCTAACCTAGCCATGGCCGATTCTTCCTCTTGCAAAAACCTCTCAAATATTGCTTGATGATTCAAGATGAAAAATAAAGAAAATCAAGAAAAAGGCTTAAGGAATTAGGAGAATTAAAGGTAATTTATATCCCTAAGCTTAGAAAGTATGTTTCTTGTTTCTTGATCATCTAGATAGATTCTAGGGTTTCTTCTTTTCTTAAGAATTTTGGGCTTTTTGATTTGGAGGATGAGTTTGAAGGCTTGGTGCATGTGTGGAATAGAATTGAATGATATTATTGTAATATATGTTCAATTTGATCATTTGATGATATATTGCCATTCTATAGTGTTATAACCACTCTTGTAATGCCTAGAATTGTTATTGAGTGCTTCATTGGTGGTGGCTTGGATTGGTGTTAGTATTAATATGATTAATATTGAGAAAGTTGGATTAAAGCATGAAAAATTGATAATTTTTGTTACAAAATCAGATCTGAAAAAACTAGGTTTATTGTGATGAAAATTATGTCATATAAATGTATTGGATGTGTTTTGGGTGTTGGAACAATTTTCGGAAATTATTTCGGAGTTGAAATATGCGAAAACGACGTTACCGGGTGACTTTTGAGCCAACCGGGTGACGGCTGCCCAAACAGTGAATTGGTCACTGTTAGGGTAGTTCATGAACTGCCCTAGTATTATTGGGGCTGACCTGGGCAACCCTCATGTGCATTGGGTGATCGGTTCGGTCACAAACGCATTTTATACCATTTTACGGAAAAACATTTTCGTAAAAGTTTTGCGATGTTTCTTAACTATTTATGTCGTTATTTGATATCGAATAAATATGTTTAGGTGAAATATGAATGAATTATTCATATTAGATATTGAATATCTGATTCGGTAATTTTAAAAGTTTTAAAACTACGATTCCACCCGAACCGCGAGCTTCCGTTGCACCCGCGCCAAAACCCCAACAAAAATGGTATCAGAGCTGGTCTGATCCTTCATCCATTACATTAGTCATGCTTGATATATGATATATAATCCAATTTTAATGTTTGCACATGCATGTAATTTAGATGTTTCTTGACTTTTTGGTTCTACGCTAACGGGAAACGTAAAAGAAATTTAATGGTTAAATTAAGTTATGTTTTCTAAGGTAGAATTGAACCGTTTAGAAATTGATCTAGATTATATTCTGTATTTGATGTAGAGCAAAGCTTTCTTGAGAAATATCCCCGCTTAAATAAAGCAGTAAAGTGATATGTATTGGATGCATGTTTCTTGCTCCGTCTTGTCAATACGATTTATAGGTATCTATCTATAGCTGCATCCGAGATCGTGCCAAAGCAGTGAGGGTGTAGTTGATAGAATTTTATCGATGCCGGATGTATATTTGATACTAGACAAATTCAAGTGAAATTGAAAATCATGAATGTACCAAAGCTGTCAGGACTACATCGGTAGATTGAGTTTGTCATTGACAAGTGAAGCCTTGATACGCCTCCTTGTGAACGTGCCAAAGCTGTCATAACGAGAAACATCCAGGACCAAAATCAGGAGTCACAGTGAGTGTGATTGACAATGAGTTGTCTACCTAATGAATATACGTAGACGAGATCGTGCCGAAGCTGTGAGTCGAAATATATTCATGGGGTCCACTTCTCACTATTGAATTCGATTTAATTATTGAATTCCCATTTTCCGTTGGGGATTATGATATTACGTAAAGTAGTGGGAGACACTGCTGGGTTAAAAATCCATAACTAAAACAGTGTGTAATATTTTGGAAATTGCTGCTTTTATTTTCCTTTATTATATATTATTAATAGAATTAAACTTCTAATCCACTGCATGCATATTATTTGATTATATTTTCTGACTTCCCTTACGGTTGTGTATTTCTAGAATAAGTTCTAGAATGTAAGTAGACTTGGATATTATTAGTTTAGTCAAAATCATTGGGAACTGTTGTTCCGATTTCTTGAAAATCAAGATGGTTAGTGACTTAGTTTCTAAGTCACGATAAATAATCTAAATAGATATCTGTTTTAGGATATAATAGTCTAGAGAGAATAGTTTCGTTCAAGTAAGAATTGATGTGAATTAGTTCATGTCTCGAGATTCTTGTCTGGCATTAAGCATTAAGTATTTTTTTATCTGATAATGACGTTTCTTGGCTTTAGTGACCTTTAGAGGTAATGTGTCTGACACAGTTTGCTAATCAATTATTTATAATTGTTGTGAATAGTTGAAGGTAAATTATAAAGCTAAAGAAAGCAGAAGTGTATAGTTGTGTGTAGAGAATATTGATTCTCACAATACGACAACTATAGGTATTGGATACCAGATCTTCCGTCTAGTTATTTAAAATATTATTTAATGATTATTTCGATATTTGATATCAGAACTTGCGACTATTGGATAGTTACTTGTTCTTTATAAACAGTTATTTCATATTTTAATATGACTAGTAGTGTCATTGATGAAAAGATAAACATTAAGAAAAATATACAGTTAACTAAATAATTTAGAACAGTACTTTATGAGATTTTATCACATAAGCATTAAATGCTTATTCTGTATGGTAAAGGATGGTTTGATACGAGATCACACCATATATCCTTATCCATTTAATGAATATTGTATTCAGGATGTGATTAAATCTCATTTAACCAATGATCGTCATTGGACCACAAATTTATTAAACTAATACATTGGATGTATTTAGTTTAATGAATTAGAAAATTGCCTATGATAGTTTTCTTTACTTCGTAACTTAGTTAATGAGTTTTCATGACTTAGTTGCGTGTTTCTAAAATAATATATATTGAAAGTCTTGAATGGTTCGAGAACTTTCAATATGTTTCTGATGAAACACGAATAGAATATTTTGAATGGTTCAAAGATATTCTATTTGAAGTGTTGAAAACTATAATTTTAAAATTCATCGTGAGTCTTTGAATTGTTCAAGGATGTTTAATATGATAAAACATATGAATTTATGTCAATTAGTTCTAAAGTTATTTAATGAATGTGATTCCTACTCAATATTATTCTTCTACGATTCCATCGTGATGGTCAGTGGGAGAAATCGAATCTTTTATGATTTGATTTGTTTGATATTGAGTGTTACCGAATTAGTTTTCAATACTCTTGGGGATATACTCTAGTAACACTAATTCATCTTTTTAATTAAGGTTCCATTAGTTTCTACAGTTATGTATATGATATGTATAAGTAGAAAATTTGAATCTTAAAAGGTTTAAGAATTGAATCTTTCTTTTGTATAATGGTTATATAATTGAAAGTACTTGCGCCTCAGAGGTACAAGTAAAAGTTTATCATTTATTCTATTTAATAGAATATTTTATTCTATTTGATAGAATATCTTTTCTACGATCCCGAGTAATAAAATTGTTTTATTACTTGGTGTGTAACATCAGATGTTGACCATTGTAGAAAAGACTTGACTTAGTGAAGTCAAATGTGAGAGTGATAAACTAAAAATGGAACTACATAATTAATAAGATGAAATGACCCTACAATATCTTCCGTATAAGTTTAATAGGATGTCAGAATCATTTACAAAAGTATTTGATACTTAATGGTTCTGTTGTTTTCTTATTGAATAAATTTATCCTATAACTTATAGTGGGAGCGATATTTGATATCGATTTCTGAAGTTAGCATTAAACCATAGATCTAAGATTGTTCATAGCTTACTACAATCAAGTTTTGAACTTGATTAAGCTTTCTTTATGAATCGTTCATAAAATGTGCAGATTGTTTGCGCAACAAAAGCAAAGTGAGCTTGTTAAAGGTTTGACCTTTATAGTATGACAATGAGAAAAGTTATACTCAATAATCTATTGTAGATTCTGAGGAAACTTGTCTCTAGTTACACTAATTGAACAATTAAAGATCTGTTGGTTAATGTTGATATTAAACTATGTATTTTGGCTAAAGAATGCAAAGTGGCGTTCCTGAATGAGACATCCGTTGTGATTTCTTTTTTTGAAGAGTTCATTATAGAATGGCCCTAGAGTTTGTATTCTGCTAAGATTACAGTTTGATATTCTAGCTTATAGAGGCTACTGTAGACTCAGGTAAACTTTCTGAAAATCTGTGTTCTCTAATTTTGATACAGTCAGATTGTCTGATTTTATCAAAGCATAAAGAATACACATATGATATTAGGGTCAGTGGGAGCGTACAAATTTCTTTCTAGTGCTATATATCCTAACGACATTGTCATTATTAATGTAATAATAAAATATTTATAAGGTAAAAGGTTTATTTAAGTCTTATTTTCTCCATGAAAGTAGTGAGAGTAGTCTCTGTTATATTTGATATAAAGTTTTATATATGATAAAAAACAAGAGACTTGTGAGATACTCTTATTAGTCATGCATTAGATATAATCTAATAAAGGACACAACAAAACTATCTGTGTGACAGTTAGTATAACTGTTTGATAGTTAGTGTGTCTCTTAAATATAGTATTTATATTTCGTAAATGATGATTTCTTTGTCGAAAAAGATATTGATTAGAATGTATAGTCAATCTTATGCATTATAGGATGATGGCATAATAAATACTATATTATGAGCGATTAAAGGTAACAATTTGATCGTAATTGTTACGAACTATTTTGATACCCTGTAGACCATATGATGGGTCTTGAAACATATTCTTTGTTATCTTTGAGATATTAAGAACGAGTTTCTTATTCATGGAGAATATAATTCGCAACCATTAGGATCAAATTAGTTTTGAGTCTAATTACGACGTTATACAGTCTACACCATATAGAGTCAGAAAAGATGCAGTGGGAGTGTCACAGTTGATTTTACTGTATTAGTGGAATTAGTAGTAACTTATGAAGTATTGACTTATGAAGTTGCACAATGACCTTATAGATTAAAAGTTTTGATATTAATATTATGCTTGCGGTTGTCTGCATAGTATTTTGGATTTGATCTCTAAATACATAGACAACTTAATAGCTATAACACAATATTGATATCACATCTGAGTCATATTGATGTAGAACTTAGATTCTACAAAATATGAATGATGATGGTTAAGGGAAACAATTTGGGTTTTTTGGACAAACTCAATTTATTGTAGCGGGCTTACTTGATTGTTGTCTACCTTTTGAGTGCTGAGTGAGCTCTTGAGGGCCAAATGTGTATGTGATACACATTTAGATGTGTATATGATACCGTGGATTGACACTAGAGCAAGTGGGAGAAATTGTTAGGGTTGATGCTCGGAATGCCAATCTGGATCGTATTTATGTCTGATTCATGAATACGAACAATTCTTTTTTCCATAATATTACATATTTAATGGTAGCACCTTTTTTCTTTTATATACATATTCGATCTAATTACGATTAGATTGAAACTAAATCTGATTTAGTGATACGTGTATATTAGACAAAAACCCTAGGATTTACAATGTAGTGCGCAGTTACAACGTAGTTTGTAATTGACATTGGGAAGCGTCACTATAAGTTGTATATCCTTAAATAAAGTTCCTGGTCAAGATTTACTAACACGGGTCGGTTAGTAAAATCCGCTGAGACCAGTACATGTCGTATATCGTGACTTGGTCCGATGGTTTATCCCAATGAACCATGAGTCTCGGGAGACTCGTATAGATATGTAGGTGTTTGTTTGATAAACAGTGAACGACACACTGAAGATTTCCTAATATATGGTACACCAACATCAATTGGAATCTTCTCGAGTTGAGCGAGCGTAGTGGTCATTCGACTTGAGATACCACAATGGATATATGAGTTATCCTCCATATTTTGATGGCAGTCCCGTCACCGATCTGTTAAGATCAGACCTTCGCCTGTTCGTTGGGTATGGACTGATGCTCATGATATCCAGTGTGTATCAAGATAGAATCTGTCAGTCCTGTGTACAGGGCATATGTTTCTTACACGTGTTTGCGATATAGTAAATCTATAGCCGTGGTATAACTTCGGAAGCAAGTTTCGAGTGTTATTTAGAGATCGTAATTTTGATAGTCGACTATATTATACCATAAAGATTTGACATTCTTATCTATATCCCATGTATAATATAGATAGCCTGTGACAGAGGAATTATATGTATACAATGACCTCGACTTGCATAGTTTAGCGAGATTATCTGTGGTTGTCATAATTCATAAGTGGGTGAATTATGGACACGAAATTGGATTTCGTGACAGATAAACCAAAACTTAGAGAGTCCTACAATATGAAGTGTACTCATTGAGCACTTGAGCAACGCATTATGAATAATACAGATTATTCATAATACTTCATCGGATTAAATGAGTTAATTCGAATCATTTAAACAGTTAAACGAAAACACATGCTTTATGGGATTTTGGTCAATTAATAATTAATGTGTATTTGTATTTGATACAAAAATTTGATTTGATACATATTAAATAATTGTCAAATGAGACTTTGACACATGCCATTAATATAAGTATTTGTTATTTAATGTAAATAAAAATACATATATGATAATAAGGATATTCATTAATTATTTAGATATTTAAATGTTAAATATTTGAATAATTAAATAATATCCATATTACATAAATGTTATGCTATATGTTTAATTATTATTGATACATGTGGCATGTTTTAATTAAGCTTAATGTGTGCAAATTTGATTTGCTAACATAAAACTTATTTTTAATTTAATGAAATTAAAATACAAAAATGACCAAATTGCCCCTAGTAAGTATGTTTTGACAAGATTTAAAGAAAAAAAAAATTTATTCTCTTGTTCTAACCTAGCCATGGCCGATTCTTCCTCTTGCAAAAAGCTCTGAAATATTGCTTGATGATTCAAGATAAAAAATGAAGAAAATCAAGAAAAAAGCTTAAGGAATTAGGAGAATTAAAGGTAATTCTTTATATCCCTAAGCTTAGAAAGCTTGTTTCTTGTTTCTTGTTCATCTAGAAAGATTCTAGGGTTTCTTATTTTCTTAAGAATTTGGGGTTTTTTTATTTGGAGGATGGGTTTGAAGGCTTGGTGCATGTGTGAAATAGAATAGAATGATATTATTGTAATATTTATTCAATTTGATCATTTGATGATATATTGCCATTCTAGAGTGTTATAACTACTCTTGTAATGCCTAGAATTGTTCTTGGGTGCTTTATTAGTGGTGGCTTGGATTGGTGTTAGTATTAATATGATTAATATTGAGAAAGTTGGATTAAAGCATGAAAATTGATAATTTTTGTTACAAAATCAGATCTGGAAAAACTGGGTTTATTGTGATGAAAATTTTGTCATATAAATGTATTGGATGTGTTTTGGGTGTTGGAACAAATGCGTTTTTTGCCATTTTGCGGAAAAACATTTTCGTAAAAATTTCGTGATATTTCTTAACTATTTATGTGGTTATTTGATATCGAATAAATATGTTTAGGTGAAATATGAATGAATTATTCATATTGGATATTGAATATTTTATTCGGTAATTTTAAAAGTTTTAAAATTACGATGTCACCCGAACCCCGAGCTTCCGCTGTGCCCGCGCCAAAACCCCAACAGTTACTGCCTTGTTATGCCTCTGTTATGAATATTCGACCAGACTTTATGTAAGTCTGACTGGACACGCATGGTATGAATAAATTCCGGCCAATCTTCTCCAAAGCCAGACTGATAAGGCTCTTGTGGTTTTGATATTATTGTACTATTTTCTTTCTTTCTTACTATTTTGGCAGTGTTTCATTATTCTTATTGCTCTACTGTTTTATTGTGTGCAACTCTGCGTTTCCTGCCTTTCTAATTTTTGCATCATATTCGAGCAGACTTCATGTAAGTCCGGCCGGACATTTCAATCAATCAGGAATGTCCGGCCGACCATGCTTATGTAGAAGCCTGACCAACAAGATATATGCTCTAATATGCTTGCTTTACTACTGCTTTAATGATTCTTGAGCCAGTACATGTATTTGTACATTTTCTGCTTTTATTATTTACTATTGCGTGTTATATAAACTGCTTTCATGTGTTTCCATTATAAGATATGGTGATACCTCTTTTAAACCTGGATATTATATTGGCATCAGTAAGGGACCATTCTGAACCCAAACATGTTTAATGTCAGGCCTTGCGAGGGGTGTAGTGCAATCTTTAATCATTTTCATTATCTTTTACTGGATGACGACTCTTTTATTCTCTGGTTAGTCCCTCCTGGACTATCCGTGCTCTTTACGGGCTACAAGCCCAGCAGTTTCGTAGTCGTCGATGTCATAGGCATAGCGGTAAATCTTGTTTCGCTCCTACAGCCTCTTCGTGTAAAAAGCCAACGACTTACTTGATATGTGTTAGGAAAATTCTGAGAGCACGAACTACAGATCTCAGGAATTAATTGAGGTGTATGTAAGTTGGCCAGTACACTTCAAATACCAAAAATAAAAAAAATTAAAGTAATCAATTTTTTTTTTTGACTGAGACCTCTTTCTAGGTATAATGATCTTGCACTTGTTGTTTTCTTCTTTTTCAATTTTTTTTTTCATAAATAACTGGAAGTTATCATATTTTTATATTTTCAATAAGAATTAAGTATATGATTGAGCTGCAAATGGACAACTTCTTGGCGGCGGGTAGGTGCACTAACAATTGTTTTTCCCATGTGTCATTTCCAGAAAGTCTGTTTTCATTTAGTGCTACTTCTCTTTGGTCAAAAATGGTGTGACCATTCAATAAATTCTTCTAACTAGAAAACAGGGACAATGAATATTGAGTCGGTCACGTGTCCAGAAGCCTATAATCAAATTTATAGGATTTAATTTAATGTGGAGCTAATTTTATGATAACATTTAATCAACTGTCATTTTCTAATGTGAACTCTATTTATCTCTGGACTAATTCTTTCTCTTGACTCAGCTTAATATTGGATACTAATTCATTTCCTCTCCCATCACCACTACGGTCAATGGGATATTAGGATTGTAAAAATTCGCGTGGAGATGGGTTCCTCAGGATCCGGTACATTAGAAGCGGGTAATGAGATATTTTCTATATCTATTAGTTAAGCGAGCCGAATACGGATATTGACATCTCATTATCATACCCGGCCCATCGTTATCTCTATTGCGACATTGATAGGAAACATAGAGAGATGTGCGGCGGAATATCAAAAAAGTGTCACTCTTTTTTCCCATCCCAATAAAATAAATCACATAAATTAATAATAATATATATATATATATATATATATATATATATATATAAATCACAAGATAAATAAAGAAAATAGGTAACTAGAAATTAGGGGTGTTCATAGGGCCGGGTCAACCCGCGACCCGACCCAACCCGCGCGGGTTCAACAAAAAAAATTACAAAATTTCGACCCGACCCGATCCGACCCGAAATTTCGGATCGGGTCACGGGTTTAGGTCAAAATTTTCGGGTTTGACCCGACCCGACATAATTATAATATATATTTCTAATGACACAATGTTAACCAGAAATAATTGTAGTTGGAGTGGTAAAGTAATTGCTTGGTCTTCTAAGAGCCCCATGCCCAAATTAGAAAATTTTGTTTAATTTTCTTTAAAATTAAAAATGTTGTTGATGAGATTCTAACCTAAGATTAATGGGATATCAACCAAAGTCTTTGCCAATACAGCTACATACATAACTTGTAAAATTTGTATCAATAAAATATATATATTATATTTACAATACATTATGTTGACCCGACCCGACCCGCGGTTTTTTCACCCGACCCGTTGTAACCTGACCCGCGCGATTCAGCTTCTTAAATTTCGGGTTTCGGGTCAAATGACCCGACCCGATCGGGTCAAAAAAATCAAAAAACCCGATCCGACCCGACCCGTGAACACCCCTACTAGAAATACCTCAACTGCAACCATCAATCACAAACATAAAGTTTTGTTACCCACCAAGTGTCTTCATGAACTTCAATTTTCAAGAACCAACTCGATAGTCAGAAAAGTATATGACTAATCTAAAAAATAGCTTAGGCAGCGGCCTAGGCGTTCTCTACGCACTATCTGGTGCCTGACCGTTCTGATTATGCATAAAATCAGTTAATTGGCAGCGCCGAGCAATTAGGCAGGCCTAAGTAGTCGCCTAGGTAGTTCAAGGCAAGTCAGGTGGGTTTAGGCGAATGTCTAGAAATTTCTAGGCAAGTTTGTATGTTTTCCCCCCTAAATTTGTTTTTTATTCTAATTTTTAGAATAAAAAATAAAACCGCATATTGCGGTCTAGCCTATTGTGGGACACAGAAACTGGGCGACGCATGTTGTCCCGGGCTCACGGCCCGGTTGGGAGTACGGAGTAGCCACGGGGGACTAAACCGGAGAATAATGGAGTCGCCACCCGGTGCGAACCGGGAAAATGAGATTTAAGGCCGCACTCACCCCTCGCAAGGGAAGACCTCAAACTGTTGGGTTCAGAATGGTCCCTTACTTGTGTCACTTGTAATGAAAGGATTTGTGTAATAATTTAATCAAGCTTAAGTAACACTTATTTCCAAGAGTATCATGCTTCTAAGTTCACATGCACAAAAATAAAACTCACACCTAATTTGCATATATTTCACATCTAAGATTGCATGCTTGAAAGTACATCAAAGTAGCAACGAACATACAACTTCATTGGCATATTGTATTCATGGAAACACAAGCACACACAAACCACACAAGCACACATGAAGGCGAATCAAATGATGGCGAACATGTGATTTCATAGACATATCATAAATAAATAGCCATTACATGTCCATGCACAAACAAAAGAGTCAACTAAGTATATAATGCAAAAAGACACTTAAGGATGCAATTAGGCATTAAAGTGAGCATGCTCTGACGTGGTGCAAAAGAAGATAGCTAATATGGACACAAGCACACATGTGAGCACTTTTCCAAGTGGTACGTGGAATTGTATCCCAAGTACAGACCGCACTACTGTCCATTCGGAATCGACTACGGAATTTATGTCTGGGTTTCCATCCGATATACCACAAGAAATAATACTCAAATGCTATCACGACATGGATATATGAATTGTAATACGTTAAACACATTGTACTCATACATGTGGGGAATACAGATGAATGATACTTACACAATCTTACGTAATACAGAGAAGCAATCAGATTCATCATACGAAGGGATAGCTACTAGGAACAATTATGTATGAAATCTGATGAAAATGACTCAGTTCAGTGGGTGCGCGTTCGCGTAGCGTTCGAGAACGCGTTCGAACGGTAAACAGAAGGTTCGCGTTCGTATAGCGTTCGAGAACGTGTTCGAACGGAGCCAGACCTGATGCATGAAACACTAAAAAATGCGTGCGCGTTCGTGTAGCATTTGAGAACGCGTTCGAACGGTAAACAGAAGGTTCAAGTTCGTGTGGTGTTCGAGAACGCATTTGAACGGAACCAGTCCTGATGCATGATGAAACTAAGAAATTGTGTGCGCGTTCGCGTAGCGTTTGAGAACGCGTTCGAACGGTAAACAGAAGGTTCACGTTCGTGTGGCGTTCGAGAACGTGTTCGAACGTAACCAGACCTGATGCATGATGAAACTAAGAAAATGCGTGCGTGTTCGCGTAGCATTTGAGAACGCATTCGAACGGTAAACAGAAGGTTCACGTTCGTGTGGCGTTCGAGAACGCGTTCGAACGAACCAGACCTGATGCATGCAACACATTCATAGACAAACAAATCCACAATGTGGGACCTCACGTATCCGATTGAACTCATCTCGCATCCAATCGAGTATACATCAATCGGCGCGGCAAAGCATCGTGGTAAAAGGTTTTAACCCCTCCAAATAGGGGACCTTTCATCGCACTTACTAAGCCCATGCACTCAATTGAATCATGCATACACAGAATTAAAAAACAATAATATCAAACTTAGTATGCCTGATTGAACGTATCTTGCATTCAACCGAACACACATAAACCGGTGCGGCAAAGTATCGTGGTAAAGGATTTTAACCCCTCCAAATAGGGGACCTTTCATCGCACTTACTAAGCCCATGCGCTCGATTGAATCATGCATACAAAGAACTAAAAAACAATAATATCAAACTTAGTATGCCCGATTGAATGTATCTTGCATTCAACCGAACACACATCAACCGGCGCGGCAAAGCATCATGGTAAAGGATTTTAACCCCTCCAAATAGGGGACCTTTCATCGCACTTACTAAGCCCATGCGCTCGATTGAATCATGCATACAAAGAATTAAAAAAAATAATAATATCAAACTTAGTATGCCCGATTGAACGTATCTTGCATTCAACCGAACACACATCAACCGGTGCGGCAAAGCATCGTGGTAAAGGATTTTAACCCCTCCAAATAGGGGACCTTTCATCGCACTTACTAAGCCCATGCGCTCGATTGAATCATGCATACAAAGAATTAAAAAAATAATAATATCAAACTTAGTATGCCCGATTGAACGTATCTTGCATTCAACCGAACACACATCAACCGGTGCGGCAAAGCATCGTGGTAAAGAATTTTAACCCCTCCAAATAGGGGACCTTTCATCGCACTTACTAAGCCCATGCGCTCGATTGAATCATGCATACAAAGAATTAAAAAAAATAATATATCAAACTTAGTATGCCCGATTGAACGTATCTTGCATTCAACCGAACACACATCAACCGGTGCGGCAAAGCATCGTGGTAAATGATTTTAACCCCTCCAAATAGGGGACCTTTCATCGCACTTACTAAGCCCATGCACTCGATTGAATCATGCATACAAAGAACTAAAAAACAATAATATCAAACTTAGTATGCCCGATTGAACGTATCTTGCATTCAACCGAACACACATCAACCGGCGCGGCAAAGCATCGTGGTAAATGATTTTAACCCCTCCAAATAGTGGACCTTTCATCGCACTTACTAAGCCCATGAGCTCGATTGAATCATGCATACAAAGAATTAAAAAAAATAATAATATCAAACTTAGTATGCCCGATTGAACGTATCTTGCATTCAACCGAACACACATCAACCGGTGCGGCAAAGCATCGTGGTAAAGGATTTTAACCCCTCCAAATAGAGGACCTTTCATCGCACTTACTAAGCCCATGCGCTCGATTGAATCATGCATACAAAGAATTAAAAAAAATAATAATATCAAACTTAGTATGCCCGATTGAACGTATCTTGCATTCAACCGAACACACATCAACCGGTGCGGCAAAGCATCGTGGTAAAGAATTTTAACCCCTCCAAATAGGGGACCTTTCATCGCACTTACTAAGCCCATGCGCTCGATTGAATCATACATACAAAGAATTAAAAAAAATAATAATATCAAACTTAGTATGCCCGATTGAACGTATCTTGCATTCAACCGAACACACATCAACCGGTGCGGCAAAGCATCGTGGTAAATGATTTTAACCCCTCCAAATAGGGGACCTTTCATCGCACTTACTAAGCCCATGCACTCGATTGAATCATGCATACAAAGAACTAAAAAACAATAATATCAAACTTAGTATGCCCGATTGAACTTATCTTGCATTCAACCGAACACACATCAACCGGCGCGGCAAAGCATCGTGGTAAATGATTTTAACCCCTCCAAATAGGGGACCTTTCATCGCACTTACTAAGCCCATGCGCTCGATTGAATCATGCATACAAAGAATTAAAAAAAATAATAATATCAAACTTAGTATGCCCGATTGAACGTATCTTGCATTCAACCAAACACACATCAACCGGTGCGGCAAAGCATCGTGGTAAATGATTTTAACCCCTCCAAATAGGGGACATTTCATCGCACTTACTAAGCCCATGCGCTCGATTGAATCATGCATACAAAGAACTAAAAAACAATATTATCAAACTTAGTATGCCCGATTGAACGTATCTTGCATTCAACCGAACACACATCAACCGGCGTGGCAAAGCATCGTGTTAAAGGATTTTAGCCCCTCTAAATAGGGGACCTTTCATCGCACTTACTAAGCCCATGCGCTCGATTGAATCATGCATACAAAAGTAACATGCAGAATTCAAATAAATAAATCAAAGCAATATAAGACAAAAGAAAGTGTCATTTACTCAAGCGGTACGTGGAGTTGTATCCCGAGTACAGATCATACTACCGTCCATTCGGAGTCGGCTATGAAATTTATGTCCGGGTTTCCATCCGATATACCGCGAGAGTTGACACATCTTTCGTTTTATTCCAAAGCCATAACATACAATATCTCATAATCCATGCATATTTATTTACTCAAGGGCCACAACCTGCATTTCAACATAACAATCATGCAAGCAATACTTAATAAATAATACAAATAAAGCAGAAAATGAATGTGGAAAATACCCTCAGGTCTAACCTTTTATGTCGACTTTCGAACTCGCGTTTCACGACCGTCGGAAGGGCTATCACACCATTACTTCTCTGATTCACTGGTTTAGCGTCTTGGCTCACTATTTTGCTGTTTTGCTTGCTGTTTGGCCTCCGTTTTGCTGTTGTTTGACCTCCGTTTTTCTACTATTTCCTTTGTATTTTCTGTTCACTGTCCAGGTCGCTGTTTTGACGTTTCCATAGACTGTTCGAGTGTTTTGTTTTTATGGGTTTTTAGTGCAGTCTTGTGTGATTATTTTAAGGATTATAAATGCAGTTTTTATGTTACTGTTTTGAGGATTTTAGGGACTGTTTTAAGAGGATTTGGCTGCTGTTTTGGGGGTGATTTGGGCTGCTATTTTGGCGTGTTTTAGGAGGTGTAGGGGCTGCTGTTTTCGGTGGAAATGGGCTGCTGTTTGGGGGTGTATTTTCGGTGATGTGTGGAGGTTTAGGGGGTGCTGTTTTCGGTTGTGGAGTGGGGGAGATGAAGAGAATTATTTGTGTTTTGCTTCTTGCTATTGCCGTGAGTGGCTAGGGCTCTTGGTGTTGTGATTTTCGTGTAAGTCTTGTGTATGAGCTCGGGGAGTGCATGTCTTGGTTAGGGGTTGCTTATATAGAGAAAGGTTAGGGCTACTCCTTGTCTCACAAGGAAGGGATTTTGGCATTAAAAAGAGAATTTGATTTGGTATTCAACAAGGAAAGGATTAGATTGAGGGGGGACAAATCTTGGCTAGATTAGGAATACAAAATATTTAATTTTTTATGATTGATTTTAATTAGGCATGATATTTGTTAAGTTTGGTATATAATATATTTGATTTATATTTATTAGGCATGCAATTTCTTTAATTTGTGTAACTATTTTTATTATTTTGGTAGGTGATTATTTAGATTTTATTTGTTTTATTTAATTTGGTATATGACTTAATTAATTATTTTATTTAATTACATTATCTAATTAATATTTAACTTAATATTTAATTTAATTTGGGTGTGTTTTAAGTGGGCTTGGGCTAGGCTAGGGTGCATGTGGGCTAAATGGGCTCGGGTCATGAGGCTAACAGCAAAACCAGAAATACCGATACCGTTCGAACGCCAATTCGAACGCGACACGAACGCCCGCAATCTGCCTGACGTTGAACGCGTTTAAGAACGTAACACGAATGGAAACAGTGAACACGTGACGACTTTGATAGCATACTCATCCTGAATTTCCCCTTCCGACGTCCGTTTCCCGCGGCTTCCATGACTTAAAAGGTAGTGCCTCCAACTGAGACTCATCATCGGGTTTCACATGCAAAAATGCAATGCCTACACCTATCCTTCTAGACGCCGCCGAGAAGGCCTAGACACTAGGCATTCCCCTACGCCTACAACTTAGTTTTTTTAGAACATTACCTCTAATGAAATCAACACTAGTATAGTCTACCTTGGGTAATACTATAGCCTTGATGAATGCTAGTTTAAAAGTTATAGTTTGTGGGACTTCAGGTTTTTAACTCAAAGCAACATTCACATAAGTGATGTTCTTTGATCAAGTGTTCAATATTGGAACACTCAACCAAATGATATAAAAGAAGAGATGGAGAGATAAATCATACTTTTATAAAGGCTAATCAAAAACTCTAAATAAATGGGGTTTATATAGAGTTGAAGTTAGTCAAAACCCTAGCTAACCATTCCATATATGTGTAGGACTTGGTTATGAAGGTAAATGATATTTTTATCAATCTTTGGAGATTATTTCCATGTAAATAAAATCCTTATGATAAAAATTAAATTACTTCTTTATGTAAAAATCAATCTATAACATCAAAACAATTTCTCGGTTTAATCCAAGCTATCCAATATTTTTGGCTAAACTAGTTTAGTAAAAACAGCTTGTAGTTTTGTCAAAATAAATAGTTAAAGTTAAGTCATAATCAACATTACACCTCTCTAATTATAGCTTACCCAATTAAGTGTCATTAATTTTCTAATGAATAATAAATTCATTTTATGAATATCTATTCATGTTGAAATAACACAAATATGAGCTCTCTATTGTTCAAGTACTTAATCGACACTTAAGGGAAATACTTATTTACTTCTTAGGAAAGAGTGGATTTCAATACTATATTGAATGTTCCTAGTTACATATTAAACTGTGTCTTCAAAGAATGAAGTTATCGATGAGAATCCACACCAATCTCACCAACATAAATCAAAAGAAACAATCCAATACGCAAGTGGTCATAGAACACTCAAGATTGAGATCAATGAATATATGATAAATATTTATATTGATATAAATTTCTTTATCTAATGGATCTTCTATAGATATTCATTTCTACAGGATCCAGTCCTATATAATCATATTATCAGACCACCTCCATTTACATATTGTTACATGAACAATTTAGGGTTTCATCGTTGTATCAAATACTAAATGGACCACAACAATAGATAAACAATAAACAAAATACCCAGCTTTGTTTACTCTCTACAGAATGTTTAAGATTACTGATCTTATATTCAAATCCTCTTGTATATGTTACATAGATACTGAATTTGAGATTACATAAGTAATTCAGGGTATTTTTGCCCATTTATAATTTACAAAATCTAGATAAATATAAAATGCATAACTTTATTTCTTCCAACGTTTACTTATTACAAGCAGCTCTTATGGTATAAATCCTAACAAGAAAATGTTCTCGAACTGATGATCAGTTCTTAATCTTTGCAGTCATTACGGCACAAATGGCTTTGTGACATTGCTGCTCAGAAGGTTGTCCAAACATCCCTTGTAATAAATACAGTATTTAAGTAGCTATAACCATTGGCTTGTACTTACTAACAAGCACATCAGACATTTCTGCTAGCAAGTAGCTACGAGCTTGTTTGTTTGCTGAAACCTATCTTTAATGGACATCACAAATAGCCCGAGTAGCATTTCTCGATGGTTGTTGATGACATTCCTCCTTAGTGACAAATTTGAGGTCCTCACACACTTGACAACATTCATATTACTTTCCCACTCATCATAGTTATCCCCAATTAATTTTTCGTTTACAATAATAGAGATAATAAGTGATATCATTGCTAAAAATAAATAAAACAAACCATTAATCATTTTACAAATAAAATTATCATACTTTAGTATAAAATTAAAACATGATGAACTAGAAAACCTATATAAAGAGTTACTACATCGTGACTATCTAACATACTACAAATATGTAGCGCGGGTCAAATATTTGCATGTTAGATCGAGACTATCTCAATCAAATAATATAACAGAATAACTTTTATATCTATATTATTCAAACATCATATTTTGCGATCAAGAAAATCATTGAATAATTAAATAATCTCTTTATTAATGTAAATATTATTTCAAATCTCAATGGACTTAACTAGTGAACTGCTGTCGAAAGGTAGGTCAAAACACAAAGTACATTTAGAAATCATATCCTTACATAATTCAACCTTGATAGTTGATATTGACCCAATATAGACACCATTCATAGGGGGACGAAAACAAAGGTGTCTCAAGGCGCCACATGAATCTCATTGTGTTGAACTAATGATGGAGATCACATGATATACTATCATATATATCTCCCTTACTCATTATTTTAAAATTAAGTTTTTTAAATATAAAATATGATATATTTTATATCCCTAATAAATCTTATAGATCATTAAAAGCTAAGTCATAATCTAAAACAACAACAACAACATAATTTTTATTTTTTTAAGAATAGCACAACAATGAAACATAAAAGAAAAACTATCTAGTCAACTATCCCCTCCCCCAACCAAATTGAGATATTGTCCCTAATGTCTGAATAAAAAGAAATAGAGTTTAGAAAATATCACCTGGTTAGTGTGGAATTGAAAATTGAATCTACGACACTGCTATTAAAAAGAAAGGTTATGGCTTAAAATAATAAAATCAAAATCAAAATAGTAAATTGAAATGTAGTTGTGATTGTGGCTCACATCTTCCTCTGGTTTTACGTCCAGTAACGACTTGAACGCCCTCTATGGGTCGGGGATATGCTTCGCATCCAATTTTCTTATAAATTGACAAACAAGGTCTTTTAAAGTCAGATTCCCAAGACTATATTATTGTCTTTCTTTTTGAAATTATGTATGTAAATTGTGAATCGGTTTATCAAATCCATTAGAATGCATCTCAAAAGTCAATGATATATTACCTAAGGACTCCTTACTCAAGCCATCTTTAATAGGTTGAATTTCATTCTTCACAATTATTAGACATCATTCCTAAATAACAACAAAGAGTGTTGCACGTCCAATGTGCGTATTTATAACAAACACCTAATTGTTTAGCTCTTCGTTTCTGTAACATCCCGCCTAGGCCAGGATGCTACTGGCAGGAGATAGGAAAACCCATCTCCATAAGCCTCTGATTCTAACGAAATTTCGGCATGATATATGCAGAACATCATGCAACCTGGCTTATAGCCAGCACCCGGAAACAACCTGATATGCAATTCAAAAGATATGCAATCATCATCTAGGCCTCAGGCCTGAACTCAATGAACAAAATGTAAATACTTGGCCTCCGGCCAGAACTCAAAATAAAACTATACTATTACATAACCCTTACTTATAAGATACAAATGCAAATACAATACAAAGGGCCGTGAGGACCCATAACTCGACCCATGACTCAAAAACTCTCTTGACTGCAATTGGGGCGATCCACTGTCTTCAAAGTCTTCACCAAAATTCTGCTGGTTCTATATGACTGCTACTGACCTGCAAAACTAACAAACTGCTGTGGTGTGAGTCATAATGACTCAATAAGTAATCATGCTCACAACTTGAACACACAAACACAAATAAAGTCAGAATTTCGTTTCTATGTTATTATGAGTTGTCTATATGACCATGCAAACATATTACATGTTACTGATTCTTTAATCTCATCACACACATACCTTAAATTTCTTTTACTACTTATATCAACAAACACTCAATATAAATTACATCAAGTTTCTTTATCATTGACTAACATGTCAAAATCTATCACGCTTTTGCTGCGTTACTCGAAATTTTCTCTTCTTAAATTCTGTCGATTGTTTTTAGTTCTGAACATCTTAATATACATACACATCAAGTTTCTATATCACTATTAACCATGTCATGCTTTCACTACGCTACTCTGACATCTCAATACTTACTTGGTCACTTTTTGATAGTCTAGATCGGACATTTAATATAATCATTTTTCATTCATTACATTGAAATATCATCAAATCGGAACTTTAAACTATTCTTTATATGAAACACTTATCATACTACCATAAATCATGCATGCATACACATATATATACGTAGTCATATTACCATACATTATCCCTCACAGGAATGTACTCTTATACAACTCATACAGACATGGTATGAAAATAAATGTAACAATGCTATCATGCTTCAATGTTAACTATATGCATCTCAAATGATTTTCTAGGATGTATGATCTATATGCTTATCTTGTGAATTATACTTTACTCAACATGCCATGCTTTTATAACTATTACTTTTAAACCTTTTCTGAAAAACTTACGTAAGAATGTACTAATGCTTTCATGCATAATATCAACTATATGCATCTCAGATGAATTACTAGAATGTATGATTCATATGCATGGCTTGTAAATTATACTCTACTTTAACATGCTATGGTTTTAGAAAATGCTTTCTGAAATCTTTATGAAAATTCTATGTTGAAAACTTTACTTAAAAACTGGTTTCTGCTTAAAAATTCTGAATCTCTTATAAAACTGCTATTTCTGGAAACTTTCTTTTCTAAAAGCACTTTCTGAAAACTATTTCTGAAGACTGAAAACTACACTTGAAAATTGGGATATGTATCTAGGAACTGAAAACTGAAATCTGAAAAACTATTTCTAAACTTTATTTCTTAAAACCGTGTACTATAATCTGGTTTCTGAAATCCAGGCACTGAAAATCTGAAAACTGTGTACTGAAAATCGGAAAACTGAAATCCTTTTTCTGAAAACCAAATATCCGCCCGTAGGCGCATCTCCGCCCGTAGGCGCACCTCCGCCCGAAGGCGCATCTCCACCCAGGAATGTACCATCTGAGCGCTTAGGATCTAGGAGCGTCCCCTTAGTCCCCCACATGTGCACATGTGTCTAAATCCGTCAATTCCAATTAGTGTACAGCTGGGATGGGTCAAATCCCAAATTCTGAATCCATATGATATCCGTCAATTCCAACTGAATCTCAAGTTACATATGTTGGGGTTGGTGCTCAGAGCACCAATCCGGACTGTATTTATGTCTGATTCATGAATATGAACATCCCCTTATTCCATAATATTACTTATTTATGGTTGCACCTCTTGTTCTTATATACGTATTCGATCTGATTACAATTAGATTGAAACTAAATGTGGTTTAGTGATATGTATATATTAGACAAAGGCCCGATAATATATAATACAGTACACAGTTACAAAGTTAGTTTGTAATTGACATTGGGAAGTGTCACTGCTATATGAATATTATCAAACATAGTTCCTGGTCAAGATTTGCTAACACGGGTCGGTTAGTCAAATCCATTGAGACCAGTACATGTCGTATATCGAGACTTGGTCTGATGGTTTATCCCAATGAACCATGAGTCTATGGAGACTCGTATAGACGTGTAGGTGTTTATAGTGGATAAACACTGAATGGCTCACCGAAGATTCTTAATGGATGGTACACCAACGTCAATAAGAATCTTCTCGGGTTGAGTAGCATAGTGGTCCTTCGACTTGAGACACCACTGTGGATGTATGCGACATCCCCCGCACTTAGATGGCAGTCACGTCACCGATCTATTTAGATCAGACCTCTGCCTGTTCGTTGGGTGTGGATCGATCCTCAAGATATCCTGTGTCTGTCAAGATAGGATCCGTTAGTTCTGTGTACAGAGCATAGGTAGTCCATATATATTTAGCAGTCTGTTAAATCTGTGGCCACAGTATACATCGGAAGTAAGTTCCGAGTGTTATTTAGAGATTGCTAATAGATACGTCGACGAGATAATACCTATAGAGATTTGACGTTCACATCTATATCTCTGGGATTATCTGGATACCCGTGACGGAGGGATTATACGTATGTAATGACCTCGACCTGTATGATTCAGCTAGTTTATCTGTGATCGTCATAATCTACGGGTGGATAGATTATGGACATGAAATTGGATTTCGTGACGGATATACCTGAATCTAGAGAGTCTCAATAATGAAACATACTCGTAGAGCACTAGAGCAACATTTATGAATAATGATGATTATTTATAAATCGTTTAATCGTTAATGAAAAATACATGCGAACGGGCCGAACCGTCATTTCCTAATTAATGTGTATTTGTATTTAATATATGATATTATTAAATACACATTAATAAATAGTCAAATAAAGGTATTTGACATATATCATCAATATATGTATTTGAGATATTTAAAGTAAATATAATACATATATTTGATATATTTGTATTTAATTAATTATTTAATTATTTAATTGTTAAATGATTAATATAATTAAAATATAAATATATCACCAAATGATTAAGTTAGGAAGTGATTATAAGTTACAATTGTTGACTTATACATTAAAGGAAAAGGTTGTCAAATTGATTTTGACTTCTTAAGATATTTGTTCAAAATTGTTTGAAAAATGAAAATATATTTTTCCTTTATTTTCCTTTAAATTCGGCCATAACACTTAAATATAAGAGTTATATTTTTCTTAGTTGCATTTTTTGACTTAATTAAATATCTAATAAAGTGTTATTAAGATATTTATGCAAGTTGACTAAATGTAAAGTGAAATGAAATTGAAATTGAAATTACAAAACTTGTATTTCCTTTAGTGAATTTCGGCCAAGGCCATTTTGATACAAGTATATATTGTTTTTTATTTCATTTAATTCTTAACCTAATACACTTTAAAGAAAAACTCCATTAATGGAAGCAAAGGAAGCTTGTGAGAAAGAAAGAAGAAATCAAAGAAAGCTTGGATTTTAGTGAGTTTTTCCAACTTGCTATTAGAAAGGAAAATGTTCCTTAGGATCTAGGCTTTAACATATGATGTTCTTAGGTTATTTCTTTCTTTATTCCTTGTGTTTTTTTTTATGGAAGTTTTGATGGAAGTGTTGAGCATGTATGATGAAGGAATGTTGTGACTATTGTAGTTATAAGCTTTCTTTTAAGGTTTTGGAAACCATGTTGCTAATCTAGAGTTGTTGACTCACTCTTAGATGACCTAGATTTGACCTTGAGTTGTTTCATTGTGTTGAGACTTTGATTGGATGGAAGAAACATGATTGAAGTATTGGATTTAACCAATTTGGTCTAATTTGTCCAATTTGATGAAATTGAAAAATTAGGGTTCATGACCAATTCCAAATTTGGGACTTTTCATATATGTTGTGTATTTGGATTTTTATATGATACATATAAAGTTTCATGTTGATTGGATTACATCTTGATGTGTTTTGAAGCATGAAATGACAAAGTGCACAAATGGCACCCCATTGGGAGCATTCGGCCAAGGATTAGAAATTTGGGATTTTTGGTGCTTTTGGTGTTCTGATGTTTTGAACATGCTAAGTTCATCTTAGAAATGATTTAGAATCATTCAAAATTGATTAGATCAATTTCGGACTAAAATGGACAAAATACCAATATAAGGGCAATTTGGTAAATTCACTTAAATATGATTTATTTGAATTTTATTTCATAATTTGATTATTGGATAATTAAATAAATATGTTATTTAATTAATCCGAGAAAAAGTTTTGAAATCGGAAAATACGATTTTCCACTGCTTCCGCTGCGTTACCGGATTTAGCCCCTAAAACCCCTACAACATACTGGGGTGAGGTTTTACCTCATGCCCCGAAAACATAAAACCATAATATGGATCTCAAAACTGTATAAACATTTTCTAAAAACATCTATTTTTAAAAGTCTGTTACTTTTTTTTAAAACCTTTTGAGTTTCAAAACCTTTCTCGTTTTATCATGTATGTACATAGATATGATCATGCACTCTTTTAAACTAACGACATATGCATGTTCATTTCTAATACTTTATTTTTATTCTAACCATGCTTTTTACATAATACCACATATGTTCATGCATATGCTCATGCTCGTGTTTATGCATATGTACAAAGAAATGAACTATGCATTCTATTCCTTATATGCTTACATCTTGAGTCGTCTCACATTCTATATACTTATATTTCACAATATACTTTATACACGTCTATATAATTACAACTTAGCTTACCTCCATAACTTACCTTATTAATGGCTCACAAAACAATATAATGTATAGTTATATTCATACACACACAATCGATCATTATAAACGAATGTATGACTTTATATATATATATATATATATATAAAGTTTACTTATTCATTCATTTCCATTACTCTTTAATCATTTATAATCATACTATAACATCTATCTCAACAATAGGCTTATTTAGGCATCTTCCAAAATTATTAATTAGGCTTAATCAGATACATACAAACAATATATATATATATATATATATACTTACTTATTTCTCCATATAACCTACATGCTTTGGCTTATACATGTATACATTCGTATTCTTGTTCTTGTGTTCAATTACGTGCATTAGTTCATATATCTTTGTTTCCTTGCATTTTATCTTTCTTTAAACATTAATCCCATTCCATAGGGTATAGTTTCTACAACCCCCAAACCCAAGTCTCATTTAATTATAATCATAAACATGACATCATTCATATGATATATATATATATATATATATATATATATATATTATATATATATATATATAAAGTTTACTTATTCATTCATTTCCATTACTCTTTAATCATTTATAATCATACTATAACATCTATCTCAACAATAGGCTTATTTAGGCATCTTCCAAAATTATTAATTAGGCTTAATCAGATACATACAAACAATATATATATATATATATATATACTTACTTATTTCTCCATATAACCTACATGCTTTGGCTTATACATGTATACATTCGTATTCTTGTTCTTGTGTTCAATTACGTGCATTAGTTCATATATCTTTGTTTCCTTGCATTTTATCTTTCTTTAAACATTAATCCCATTCCATAGGGTATAGTTTCTACAACCCCCAAACCCAAGTCTCATTTAATTATAATCATAAACATGACATCATTCATATGAATATATATATATATATATATATATATATATATATATATATATATATATATATAATTGATTTATACCTACATATGTATCTCTTTACTTCTATATACTCATGCTTTTCTTTTGCTCATACATCTACTTATAATTGTTTCTTCTTAACTATATGTGTAAATAAATACACCTACTTCTTTCTTCTACATTCATCTTTATATATATATAGGTTTCATGCGTTTAACTATATATAACCTTATTATATTACTAATTTTTTAGCAACGTTAAATTTCTTAAGTATTCGTAGCATGAGTTACTTACCTGGTTTCGCGGACACTCCAAACCTGGACTCGATCTGTCAAAACAAATCACAACATATGTCAGAACCGCTATTTGTGGAACTTCTACTCATCTATAATTAAACTACGGACTTTCTCGGACTACTCAACTCCTCACCGAATATACGGTTTAAGTTTCACTACTCTAATATGTCTTTCTATACTATTCTGAACTAACTAGATACCTCATATTCTCATTTTACGCGTTTGCGGCAAAACTTGCGGAAAGGTTTCCGCAAAACGCTACGGAAGAGTCTCGAACCTCCGAACTAATCCGGAATTACTCAATTACCCTCGCAATACTATATCTATATCTTAACCATGATTACGACCATATACGCTCAGTCGCGCGAGAAACTTCGTTTTACAGGAAACTCGCTAATTCTACCGGATCGATCATATCTCATCCGATTCTCCCCGGATTCAACCATATTTATCGTTTTAACATATTAAAACATATCTAATTCATCTCATTCAAATTCGTTACACTACGAAACTATCGGAAACATCCGAATACAAATCGATACACTTTGAAATATCAAATTCTAAACGGAAAGTCGTACCGAAATTCCGAGGCCATATTCGGACTCCCAACGGCCATACGAACGCTCTGGTTTCGACGGAATTCCAATCGGAGCTACTGTTCAACATGGGTTTACTGTTCACCGATGCTTTCTTCCTTGTTTCATGTGCAATCGACCGTTGTTCTGCAAAATCAACCCCGCACACTCGTAGTACTCGTCGAGGGATTCAATTTGGTAGGTGGCTCGGGCCGTGAAACGAACCGACGAGCCGAGATCGAGAAACCCACCTCTGCGCCTTTAACCTCTCTCAGCCGCCATTCTTCGGCGTATTAGTTTCGCCGCCGGCCACCTTCAGATGCACGGTGGCCCGGCGCTCCTATTTGGACGGTCGCGCCGGCCGGCGGTGGCCAGCAAGCCGCCGGCGCGACCAAAACTCATCATCGCGGACAAAGGGTCGTGGGGGGGGGGGGGAAGAGGGGTTTGGGTATTTTGCCAATTTTGCAATTTTTAGAAACCTTGAGGCTTTAAATACTAGCAGGGAAAATATCATATAAGCCCCTGCGAAATTACTGGTCAGCCCTTATTCTGGAACCTTCTGGAATATCGCAATTTTGGAGCCCTTCTGATGTGATTTTTGAAAAGAGTCCAACACGAAAGTTGTTCGTCTCGGAAAAATGAGTCTGATGGTTCAAAAATCAACTCGATCAGAGTTCGTTTTCCAATTCTGTGGCCAAAACTGTAAACTTTACGCGTTTTATAAAAATCGCGTATCTGACTTTTGATCCCAAGCGTTATCCGACGCGTTGAATATTCAAAATATATTATTCCAACTCATATATCATCACTTGAACTCTTGCTCTTCATTATTATCCTGATCCGAGGCTATAACATCGTTCCAGGAATCTTCTAGAACAGTCCCGAAAATCTGGGATGTTACATTCACCCCTCCTTATAAAAATTTCGTCCTCAAAATTTCTCCGTCCCTATAACTGCTGATTCGAACCTGGTCAAATGTGCAAAAAACTATCTTACTCAAATCCACTGATATCGCTTCTCTGTCTCAACTATAACTAATCACTATCTATAAACTAAGATCCTCAAGAGCTCATCTACTGCTTTAAACTAACTATACTGGTCTGGTTCTCATCTCTGGCTATACTAATCAGGCTCTTATCTTATCTCAAATCATCTGGCCTCACTCGGGCCCTATACTGGTACTATCTCATTTATGCTAGTTCTCTGATCTAAAAAGGGTCGCAGAAGTACTAACTTAATCTATTCTCTTCCCATACAGAGATAGTTAATCTATACACATCCATGAGTCACCCATGGACTCATATTCAAGCAAACAAAGCACTGAATAAAAGAATCAAATCATATAGAACAATCATAGAAGATACATACAAATACCTATGTGGTTTTTACCATACTGAAGACAATCTCCGACAGCTGGATCCCCAAAATTGCACTCACTGACTTCTAGACCATGTTACTGACTGACTATTAAACCATGCTCTGATACCAACTTTGTAACATCCCGCCTAGGCCAGGATGCTACCGGCAGGAGACAGGAAAACCCATCTCCATAAGCCTTTGATTCTAACGAAATTTCAGCATGATGTATGCAGAACATCACGCAACCTGGCTTATAGTCAGCGCCTGGAAACAACCTGATATGCAATTCAAAAGATATGCAATCATCATCTAGGCCTCAGGCCTGAACTCAATGAACAAAATGTAAATACTTGGCTTCCAGCCAGAACTCAAAATAAAACTATACTATTACATAACCCTTACTTATAAGATACAAATGCAAATACAATACAAAGGGCCGTGAGGACCCATAACTCGACCCAGGACTCAAAAACTCTCTTGACTGCAATTGGGGCGATCTACTGTCTTCAAAGTCTTCACCAAAATTCTGTTGGTTCTATATGACTGCTACTGACTTGCAAAACTAACAAACTGCTGTGGTGTGAGTCATAATGACTCAGTAAGTAATCACGCTCACAACTTGAACACACAAACACAAATAAAGTCAGAATTCTGTTTCTGTGTTATTATGAGTTGTCTATATGACCATGCAAACATATTACATGTTACTGAATCTTTAATCTCATCACACACATAAATTAAATTTCTTTTACTACTTATATCAACAAACACTCAATATAAATTACATCAAGTTTTTTATCATTGACTAACATGTCAAAATCTATCACGCTTTTGCTGCGTTACTCGAAATTTTCTCTTCTTAAGTTCTGTTGATTGTTTTTAGTTCTGAACATCTTAATATACATACACATCAAGTTTCTATATCACTATTAACCATGTCATGCTTTCACTACGCTACTCTGACATCTCAATACTTACTTGGTCACTTTTTGATAGTCTAGATCGGACATTTAATATAATCATCTTTCATTCATTACATTGAAATATCATCAAGTCGGAACTTTAAACTATTCTTTATATGAAACACTTATCATACTACCATAAATCATGCATGCATACACATATATATACGTAGTCATATTACCATACATTATCCCTCACAAGAAGGCACTCTTATACAACTCATACAGACATGGTATGAAAATAAATGAAACAATGCTGTCATGCTTCAATGTTAACTATATGCATCTCAAATGATTTTCTAGGATGTATGATCTATATGCTTATCTTGTGAATTATACTTTACTCAACATGCCATGCTTTTATAATTATTACTTTTAAACCTTTTCTGAAAAACTTACGTATGAATGTACTAATGCTTTCATGCATAATATCAACTATATGCATCTCAGATGAATTACTAGAATGTATGATTCATATGCATAACTTGTAAATTATACTCTACTTTAACATACTATGGTTTTAGAAAATGCTTTCTGAAATCTTTATGAAAATTCTCTGTTGAAAACTTTACTTAAAAACTGGTTTATGCTTAAAAATTCTGAATCTCTTATAAAACTGCTATTTCTGGAAACTTTCTTTTTCTAAAAGCACTTTCTGAAAACTATTTCTGAAGACTGAAAACTACACTTGAAAATTGGGATATGTATCTAGGAACTGAAAACTGAAATTTGAAAAACTATTTCTAAACTTTATTTCTTAAAACCGTGTACTATAATCTGGTTTCTGAAATCCAGGCACTGAAAATCTGAAAACTGTGTACTAAAAATCTGAAAACTGAAATCCTTTTTCTGAAAACCAAATCTCCGCCCGTAGGCGCATCTCCACTCGTAGGCGCATCTCCACCCGTAGGCGCATCTCCGCCCAGGAATGTGCCATCTGAGCGCTGAGGATCTAGGAGCGTCCCCATAGTCCTCCACATGTGCACATGTGTCTAAATCCGTCAATTCCAATTAGTGTACAGCTGGGATGGGTCAAATCCCAAATCTCGAATCCATATGATATCCGTCAATTCCAAATGAATCTCAAGTTATATACTGGGGTGAGGTTTTACCTCATGCCCCGAAAACATAAAACCATAATATGGATCTCAAAACTGTATAAACCTTTTCTAAAAACATCTCTTTTTAAAAGTCTCTGTTACTTTTCTTTAAAACCTTTTGAGTTTCAAAACCTTTCTCGTTTTATCATGTATGTACATGAATATGATCATGCACTATTTTAAACTAACGACATATGCATGTTCATTTCTAATACTTTATTTTTATTCTAACCATGCTTTTTACATAATACCACATATGTTCATGCATATGCTCATGCTCGTGCTTATGCATATGTACAAAGAAATGAACTATACATCTATTCCTTATATGCTTACATCTTGAGTCGTCTCACATTCTATATACTTATACTGTTCACAATATACTTTATACACGTCTATATCATTACAACTTAGCTTACCTCCATAACTTACCTTATTAATGGCTCACAAAACAATATAATGTATAGTTATATTCATACACACACAATCGATCATTATAAACGAATGTATGACCTTATATATATATATATATATAAAGTTTGCTTATTCATTCATTTCCATTACTCTTTAATCATTTATAATCATACTATAACATCTATCTCAACAATAGGCTTATTTAGGCATCTTCCAAAATTATTAATTAGGCTTAATCGGATACATACAAACAATATATATATATATATGTACTTACTTATTTCTCCATATAACCTACATGTTTTGGCTTATACATGTATACATTAGTATTCTTGTTCTTGTGTTCAATTACGTGCATTAGTTCATATATATTTGTTTCCTTGCATTTTTATCTTTCTTTAAACATTAATCTCACTCCCTAGGGTGTATTTTCTACAACCCCCAAACCCAAGTCTCATTTAATTATAATCATAAACATGACATCATTCATATATATATATATATATTGATTTATACCTACACATAGTATCTCTTTACTTCTATATACTCATGCTTATCTTTTGCTCATACATCTACTTATAATTATTTGTTCTTAACTATATGTGTAAATAAATACACCTACTTCTTTCTTCTACATTCATATTTATATATATACAGGTTTCATGCGTTTAACTATATATAACCTTATTATATTACTAATTTTTTAGCAACGTTAAATTTCTTAAGTATTCGTAGCATGAGTTACTTACCTGGTTTCGCGGACACTTCAAACCTGGACTCGATCTGTCAAAACAAATCACAACATATGTCAGAACCGCTTCTACTCATCTATAATTAAACTACGGACTTTCTCGGACTACTCAACTCCTCACCAACTCTACGGTTTAAGTTTCACTACTCTAATATGTCTTTCTATACTATTCTGAACTAACTAGATACCTCAGATTCTCATTTTACGCGTTTCCGGCAAAACTTACGGAAAAGTTTCCGCAAACGCTACGAAAGGGTCTCGAACTCTCCGAACTAATCCGGAATTACTCAATTACCCTCTCAATACTATATCTATATCTTAACCATGATTACGACCATATACGCTCAGTCGCGCGAGAAATTCCGTTTTACCGGAAACTCACTAATTCTACCGGATCGATCATATCTCATCTGATTCTCCCCGGATTCTACCATATTTATCATTTTAACATATTAAAACATATCCAATTCATCTCATGCAAATTCATTACACTACGAAACTATCGGAAACATCCGAATACAAATCGATACACTTTGAAATAAAATTCTAAACGGAGAGTTGTACCGAAATTCTGAGGCCATATTCGGACTCACAACGGCCATACTAACGCGCTGGTTTTGACGGAATTCCAATCAGAGCTACTATTCAACATGGTTTACTATTCACCGATGATTTCTTCCTCGTTTCGTGTGCAATCGGCTGTTGTTCTGCAAAATCAACCCTGCACGCTCGTAGTACTCGTCGAGGGCTTCGATTTGGCAGGTGGCTCGGGCCGTGAAATGAACCGACGAGCCGGGATCGAGAAACCCTCCTCAGCACCTTTAACCTCTCCCTGCCGCCGTTCTCCGGCGTATTAGCGTCGCCGCCGGCAACCATCAGTTGCACGGTGGCCGGTGCTCCTATCTGGATGGTCGCGCCGACCAAGGTGTGGCCGGCAAGCCGCCGGCGCGACCAAAACTCATCATCGCATACAAAGGGTCGTAGGGGGGGGCAAGAGGGGTTTGGGTATTTTGCCAATTTTGCAATTTTTAGAAACCTTGAGGCTTTAAATACTAGCAGGGAAAATATCATATAAGCCCCTGTGAAAATACTGGTCAGCTCATATTCTAGAACCTTCTGGAATATCGCAATTTCGGAGCCCTTCTGATGCGATTCTCGAAAAGTGTTCAACATAAAAGTTGTTCGTCTCAGAAAAACGAGTCTGATGATCTAAAATTAAACTCGGTTGGAGTTCGTTTTCCATTATGTGGCCAAAACTGTAAACTTTATGCGTTTTACACAAAAATCGTGTATCTGACTTTTGATCCCAAGCGTTATCCGACGCAACAAATATTCAAAATATATTATTCCAACTCATATATCATCACTTGAACTCTTGCTCTTCATTATTATCCTGATCCGAGGCTATAACATCGTTCCAGAATCTTCTAGAACAATCCCGAAAATCTGGGATGTTACAGTTTCTTAGCATATGTGCTTTT
This sequence comes from Zanthoxylum bungeanum, assembly GCA_019454045.1. NCBI lineage: Eukaryota > Viridiplantae > Streptophyta > Magnoliopsida > Sapindales > Rutaceae > Zanthoxylum > Zanthoxylum bungeanum. The sequence goes on from SKCR01001262.1 coordinate 55,064, forward strand.
TTCCATACTAGCTATGTAATAGATGAATGATTCAAGAAATTTAACGACTCTTATTTTAACTACATTTTTCATGTAAGAGTTTAACCTTTTTTAGGTGATCGATGTGTCCTGACATTATCTTTAAAATATGTTTTATGTGTGTATTTTAAAGGATTAATGACTTTTATATATTTTAATGTCAATCCAATTCCTTATTTATGTTCTTTCAAAATAAATAACTTACCTTCTTGATCGCTTGTGAGAGAGGAAGAAATTACCACAAGGTAAGTTTGTTCATCTCCAAGAAAAGCATACTTTAATCCTTTTGGCAAAGTCTTTAATTTCAATTTGGGTGCTACCTCATTTTTCTTGTCTGCAAGTGTTCATAGTTCCTCAAAATTACACTTTCCTCCATCGTCTTCCAGTACCTGTGTAGAATCAAGTAAAAATCATGAGAAATATCTGAATCTAATTGCGTACTTAATTCAAGAAAATTAGCTTTACAAATTTCCATAGGATCGGATAAACTCCCCTGAATATATTCCTCCATAATTGGTTCAATTAGTTCTATGCTCTCATTTTCGTTGTCCTCATCGTTGTTAGGGTTGGTGCTCAGAGTGCCAATCCAGATCGTATTTATGTCCGATTCATAAATACGAACAATTCATTTTTCCATAATATTACTTATTTAATGGTAGCACCTCTTGTCTTTTATACACATATTCAATCTAATTAAAATTAGATATCTAATTATAATTAGATTGAAACTAAATCTGATTTAGTGATACATGTATATTAGACAAAGACCCTAGGATTTACAATGTAGTGCGCAATTACAACGTAGTTTGTAATTGACATTGGGAAGCGCACTATAAGATGTATATCCCTAAATAAAGTTCCTGGTCAAGATTTGCTAACACGGGTCGGTTAGTAAAATCCACTGAGACCAGTACATGTCGTATATCGTGACTTAGTCCGATGGTTTATCCCAATGAACCATGAGTCTCGGAAGACTCGTATAAACATATAGATGTTTATTTGATAAACATTGAATGACTCACTGAAGATTTCCTAATAGATGGTACACCAAAGTCAATAGGAATCTTCTCGCGTTGAACGAGCATAGTGGTCATTCGACTTGAGATACCACTGTAGATAAATGAGTTATTCTCCACAGTTTGATGGCAGTCACGTCATCGATCCATTTAGATCAGACCTCCACCTGTTCATTGGGTGTGGACCGATGTTAATGATATCTTGTGCATATCAAGATATAATTTGTCAATCCTGTATACAATGCATATATATCCTACACGTGTTTACGATCTAGTAAATCCATGGCTGTGGTATAACTTCGGAATCAGTTCCGAGTGTTATTTAGAGATCGTAAATTTGAAAGTCGACTATATTATACCATACGGATTTGACGTTCTTATCTATATCCCATGTATAATATGAATAGCTTGTGACGAAAGGATTATATGTATGCAATAACCTCGACTTGCATAGTTTAGCAAGATTATCCGTGGTCATCATAATTCATGAGTGGGTGAATTATGGACACGAAATTGGATTTCATGACAGATAAACCTAAACTTAGAGAGTCCCACAATATGAAGTGTACTCGTTGAGCACTTGGGTAACGCGTTATGAATAATACAAATTATTCATAATACTTCATCAGATTAAATGAGTTAATTCGAATCATTTAATCGGTTAAACGATAACACATGCATTAGGGGATTTTGGTCATTTAATAATTATTGTGTATTTATATTTGATACATAATTTGATTAGATACACATTAATTAATTGTCAAATGAGATTTTGACACATGCCATGAATATATACATTTTTTATTTAATGTAAATAAATAAATATATAATAATTAATTATTTAGATATTTAGTTGTTAAATATTTGAATAATTAAATAATATTCATATTACATAAATGTTATGCAATATGTTTAATTATTATTGATACATGTGGCATGATTTTATTGAGCTCAAGTGTGCAAATTTGATTTGTCCAAGTTTAAGCTTATCTTATATTCTTTTTAATTTAATGAAATTAAAAGGGAAAAAATGACCATTTTGCCCTTGTATTGTCGGCAAAGAGGAATTAAAATGGGAAATTTTTTTTCTTCATTTTTATTTCTCCGTGGCCGTGAGTCTCACCCCCAAAAGCTACCAAATTATTTTTGATGATTCAACAAATAAGGAAGTAAACAATTCAAGAAAATCCAAAGAAAGTCGAATATTAAAGGTAATCTTTAATATTCTTTAGTGTAGAAAATTAGTTTCTTGTTCTTGAATTGTTAGAATGGTTCTAGGGTTTACTTACTTCTTAGAATTTGGGGTTTTTGGTTTTGGTGGATGAAATTGGAATTGTTGAGCATCTGTGAAGTTGATTTAGATGGAATTAGTGTAATTATTGTCCAATTTAATCATTTGATGATATGTTACCATTCTAGAGTGTTATGACCACTCTTTTAATGCCTAGAATTGTTCTTGGGTGGTTCATGTGTGGTGACTTTGATTGGTGTTTTGATTAATTGGATTAATCTTGAAAAATTGGATTTAAAGCATGAAAATTGGCATTTTTAATTTCTGGATCAGTTCTGGAAAATCTGGGTTTATGTTGATGAATTTGATGTCATATAAATATATTGGATGTATTTTGGGTGTTGGAACAATTGCCGGAAATTATTTCGGAGTTGAAATAAGCGAAAACAGTGAAAAACGACGTTACCGGGTGACTTTTGAGCCAATCGGGTGACGGCTGTCCAACCAATGAGTTTTTCACTGTTCGGACAGCCCATGAGCTGCCCCAACACTATTAGGGTTGACTTGGGCAGTCCCCAAAAGTGTTGGGTGGTCGGTTCGGTCAAAAATGCGTTTTGCATTATTTTATGGAAAAACGTTTTCATAAAAGTTTCATGAAGTTTCTACCTTATTTATGTCGTTATTTGATATCGAATAAATGTGTTTATGTGAAATATGCATGAATTATTCATATTAGATATTGAATAATTCATTCGGTAATTTACAAAATTTAAAAATTACGATTTCGCCCGAACAGCGATTCCTCTTCGCCCTTTGCCCAAAACCCCAATAATCGTATGATTGTTTGCACATGTTAAAAACATTAAGCTTCAACGTCATATTTCCAAAGGATAAATTCATGATTCCATTCCTATAATTTATTAAGGCATTAGCTGTTGAGAAAAATAGATGACCAAGTATTACAAGAACTGGCTTATAACTATCTACTACAGGTTGTGTTTCCAAGATAATAAAATCCACATGATATATGAATTTATCGATTTGTAATAACACGTCTTCCACAATTCCTTTCGGTACCTTGATTGCTTTCAGCAAGTAAAAGAGTAGTTGAAGTTGGTTTTAACTCACCAATATTAAGTTGTTGGTAAACCGAAAATGGAAGCAAATTGACACTGGCTCCAAGATCAAGCAAAGCATGTACAATTTTTTGATTTCCAATAATACATGAAATAGTTGGATAACCAGGGTCTTTGTATTTTAATACATTATTAGTTGAGATAATATAACTTACCTGTTCAGCTAGAAACGTTTTCTTTCTTACTTGATGTTTTCTTTTAACTGTGCACAAGTCTTTCAAAAATTGGGCATAAAATGGTATATGTTGGATGACATCTAACGAAGGAATATTGACCTTTACCTGTTTTAAGATTTCATAAATCTCTGGGGAATGGTTCAATTTCTTTATTTTTAATGCTTGAGGAAATGAAGGTGTATGAGAAATTTTTTTATCATCAATGATAGGTAATGGTTCATCAACCCCTTCCTTACCATCTGAATCTAATTTATATTCAGCTTCGCAAGGTTCAAGAATAGGTTTGTGGATGACCACTGCGAAGAGTAATAACAGGCTTGACTTGGTCTATGTGTTGACTACCAGAACTACTCTCGTAAGGGTTTTAATAACTCTTGGGGTTTGGCTGTGTTGGAATTTTCTAAGCATCCCAAGATCATATCAAGCAATGAAGATCATGTGTATACATCAAGAAGTACGGCGAAAACATACTTAAGCGGTTGAGGCGATCCGATGAAGAATAAAACTTTTTAAGCCCATTGAAGCTCACGGTTTTGCTGTTGTTTTGTCCTTCAAGAAATTCGGCCATGGAGATCCATTAAGCTCCAAGCTTTGTGATGATTCCATGCTCACGGGTGCGGTTCCCTATCACTTCGCAAGACTCCGGAAGTGTGCTAGCACTCGGTGAATTTTGCCGCAAAAATCACCTCTTGTTTCTCTTTGAGTCACGGCAGTGCAGTGAAAATTGGAGAAGAAAACAGCCCATTGGGCGTGAGAGGGAGAAGAAAAGAGAGAGTTGTGTTGTAATGGTGGTTGAGAAAAATGTGTATCTAATACACTTCATTGATTTTCAAAAAATCAATAAAGATATACCATTTTGCTTTTCCAAAAAGTCAAGGCAATTAAAGCCACAACCACTTACATCAATCAATCAATCAATCAAGTGACAAGTTGTCACATCACTCAAAGTGACTAATGATTTGACGCTTGATGTGACTTGTGGGCCGCACTTGAATTTGAAATGCGAGTGCGCCCGCAAACGCTCTCGGGCTCGAGTTCGCTAATTCCAAATTAACGAATTTTCCGTTGCGTCGTAATTAAATAATTATGCCTAGCAAAATTACTATTCACGTCGCTAACGAATTAATTCTAAATTAACTCGTTCGACCGAATTAAAATCTAATTTTAATTCCGTGTCGAAATCCAATTTCGTATAATATATCGAATATATTATTTTATCGATTAATTCCAAATTAATCGTTCTCTCTCTTTAATAAATATTTTATCCCAGATAAAATATCTCCGCAATTAATCCAGATTAATTTTCTCTCTCTTCTAATAAATCCCAGATTAATAAAGTGCGAGTCATACGTCATCGGTGAATCTTCGGGAAGCGACCCCTGAGATCCCCGGATATGTTGGCAGTAAATCTGGTCGTCGGACTATCCGAACACGTATGTACCTAGTACTACGTTTGTAGCGATTTACAAGACAATGTTGGCTTTTAGCAAAGCGTCATGCCTACCCAATTCTCCAAAAATATCCTTACAGGAATATGTGATCTATATCAGGCGTAGTATACGTAGTATTACGTATTTCGATCCAGTATCGGATGTCACGTACAAGGCCTGGGGCTGGAAATGTGTCTGCCCCGTACGAAGCACATATCAGATCTCTGGTAACTAGTCTCTATAATCGGATAAACATGACCTAGTCATTTTATCCCGATGACTGCAGTACATAAGAGAACCAGTTCCATATCCTACGTGACCATCATCTCCATTATGACTGGAGTGATACTTCCGTCTTGACATCACACCCAATACACTACGATTCTCAATATACCCAGAAGAGGCGTACACAGAACCTGTTAAAGCCCTGGACGACCAAAACCAAAGTACATTGATTGTCGCAAGTATTAGCGGTGCAAGTCTCAGGTTAAGACCAAATACACCTACCATGATTCAGACTTCCATAGACACATAGTCATACTACCAATGGAATTCTGAGGGGTCTATCCAGAGAGAAGCTGTTTTCCGTACCATCAGTAAAACACAACCTCCTACTACACTTGCATGAGTATCCTATACCCAAATATATGAGAACTATGTCGTTATGCCCTCACAACGCGCACACGTGTAATACTAGTCTTTTTTGCATTATCGATGTCAAATCTCGATAATACTATGACTAGGGATATTTAATGATTAAACATTCGTGGATTGATACTGTCTCATATCATCTCAATCCAGGAACTAATCATATGGACCTTTCATCATTTATACATCTTGGTGATCTAATCACAAATGATAAAAGAGCAATTTCTTTTGTCACATAATTCTTTTGTACAACAACACCATGATCTGTATAAATAGTGACGCTATGGGTCATAACTGTCCAACAATCTCCCACTTGGCCTATAACCAGTCACTCAAGTGTCCTACACCCGAACTATGTACGGTTTGCTCAAATTTCTGCTGAGGAAATGCTTTCGTCAGCGGATTTGCATGATAACCATCTGATGCGATTTATTCGATCATCACATCACCACGATGTTTGATCCGAACGAATCAGATGAATATCGAAGTATATATCTGGATCGTTGATAAGACCAATAATTCTTTAGCCTGTGCTGTAGCCTAGCTCAGCTGCTAACAGAACTATATCTAATCTAATTAGATTATTATCAATCCAGAAGGCTTCTATTGCTACCTCAGCTGCAGTAATAATCAACTTTTGTTGTTTATTCGGTAACAGTGTCTTGCTTGGAAGATTTCCAGCTCACTGTTCCGTTATTCAAACTGTATAGTGCCGTTGTTACGACTTATAGTCGGTTTTATCGGTTAGAAAACTTGCAACAGTGATCCTAGTCACTTCAAGTTCTCCTTCTCCATAGTATAAAACAACATCATTAGTTCCTCTAAGATACTAAAGGATGTTCTTAACATCAATCCAATGACTATCACTTGGATTGGCGTGATTGTGACTCCATATGCTCAAAGCGTATGAGACATCAGGTCGCGTACATTTATTTCAATGTACGAGTTCTCGGAGAGTGTTAACAACTTTAAATCTATCCCAGTAGATCTTTATTCCTAGAATAAAGGTTGTTTCTCCCAAGATTTGTACGGAGAATTTTCTCGAAAGCCAATCTTTCACCGATTATATTTATGGGAATATCATTTCCAAGAAATGATATGTTATCATTATTTAGGACATTAATTGTCAGTGCCCTCCCACTAACCTCCTTATATACCCAAGAATCATCTCCGTTTTGAATTAAATCATACACCATTATGATTACATCAAAACGATAATTCCAAGAACGCTATGCTTGCTTCAATCCATCCATGGATCAATTACCTGCAAACCTAGTTTGCTTGTTATGGTACGACAAAACCGTCAGGATGTTGTAAACATCCTCCAAAAGTTTTCCGTTAAGGAAAACGGTTTTGGCATTCAGCTGCCACATTTCATAAATGAAACATGCAGCATTAGCTAACATTATCCAAATGGATATAACAATGGCAACATGTAAAAGGTTTCGTCGTAATCGACACAATGTTGATAACGATACCTTTTCGCTATAAGTCTTGCTTAGTACGTTGGTATGTTGCCTTCCACGTATGTCTTCCTTGAAGACTTATATAGTACCAATAGGCACAATGTTTTGCGGTACAACAACTAGTATCCAAACTTGGTTGTTATACATGGAATCCATTTCGGATATCATGGCACTTTGTCATAATAGGAAGTCGATACCTTGTATCACTTCCTCATACGTAGTCAGTTCGTATTCCTCGATAAGATTGACAACTTTATGAGGTGAGATCAGAAACCCATACCCCAGGTTGTTTTCTGACTCTCTCTGACTTACGTGGTTCTTGTGTATTCGAAGATTATTGGTATAGTTTCATCCTTGATGAACTATTTGTGTTCCATTAAGGAATCGATGCCGGGAACAGTATTACTCTGATTTTCATCGAGTCTTACTTTCCTCCCACTTACCACTGCATATCGGTATTCCTCTTAGGAAAACCGTATGGTGAGCAACAATTAAATTGTTCTCTTGTGAGTTGTATAACTACTATACTTTGGTTTCCCTAGGATAACCTACAACTTAGGCACTTATCCGATTTGGGTTTTAGTTTGGTATCATCCAAACATATGCCCAGCATTCCAAATCTTCAGGAATGAGAAACTCGGTTTCTTTCCTGTTCATATCTAATATGAAGTCTGTCAAACAGATTTTATGGAACCTTATTCAAAATAAGTTCTGCACTGTTTATGCGTATCCGTTGAAGGAAATGGTAGCTCAGAGCGACTCATGATTAATCTTATCATGTCCAACAAAATTCGGTCTTTCCGTTAGGACACACCGTCAACTGACGTGTTCCGGGAGGAGTCCTCATTGAAAGAACACTATACTCTTTCAAGTATTTGAGAAACTTATTGCTTAAGTATTTTCATCATGGTCCAACCGTGATGGTTTTACACTTTAGCCGATCTGTTTGTCTGTTTCGTGTCGAAACTCAAAAAGTTTCCGATTTATGTTTCAAAAGAAACACATAACCATAACGCGATGCCACATCCGTAAAGGTCACGAAATATTCATATCCACCTCTAGCCTAGCTAGATATGGGCCCACTTGTTTCACTATGAATTATGGCTAACAGATCGGTGGCACTTGCACTTTTACCAAGTAAAGGTGTTTTAGGCACTTTGCCCAATAAACTAGATTCGTAGACATTATTTGAATATATCAAATATGTCCTAGTACCCACTCTTCGAAAGTGTGGATATATGAGTCTTGTTTTAATTGTGTCCCAGACAACAATGTCACACATAAGTCTCAACTGATTAAATCAGTTTGAGCTATTTGTTTGTCATGTTTAATGTTAGAGATTTATTTATATTCAAAATATAAATACTGTTATTCACATCTAATGTGTTTATCTCAATATCATCTTTATAAAATAAAACACTTTAGTGTTCTAGAATATAAAGGTATACCCGCAACGTTTTAAACCCTGATACAGAGATAATGTATCTAGTCAAACTAGTTACATTTTAACAGTTTCCTAATTTAAGTACATAACCGAAGGCAGTTCCTAAACTTAGGTTTCTACGATTAAAACAGCGACTTTCATCCCGTTTCCGATTCACAGATAAATCTCATCTGAAGTCAGTATCCTGCTCTCAGTAGATTCTGCACATCAGTACATATTTATGTACCACCTTTTAGTATCTAAAATCCAATTTTAATACTAGTAGTGAACATGTTTATGACAAACTTATTTGAAGTCAGAGCCTTGCTCGTTCTTCAATTCCTTCATGTCTGCCTTGTCCATACGGCAGTCACATTTCCGTTTCCCCGTTTGCCATAATTTAGGCAGACATCTTGGGATATGTCCTATGTCTTCCCAGAAGATTATAATGACTTTGCCTTTGCCCTTTTCTACACTCAGAAGCCTTTGGCCAAGCCTTGGCCTTCCAGAATGTCGAAGTAAGATGCGCCTTGCGCTTCTCGCCTTATTGCAAACTTTGGCTTTGTCTCCTTGAGAATAGCCATTAACTCTCCAAGAGTTTACTATTGCAATTTAGTACTTCAAAGATCTAAAAATAGATCTATGAAGATCCTTCAATTTCATTATCATACTTTAAAGATCTAATCCTTAGTTCTGATTAAGAAATTAAGGAGTCTATGCGGCAAACATAATGGATTAAGCACTAAAGTTATCATCACATAAATATTCCAAATATCATGTTCTACTATTTGCTTAACTCCGGGCTTAGGCCTAAGATGTTATTTTATCAAATAAATAACTTCTTAGTTTTGAGGACTATCCTGAAATTTTATTCCCAATTTGAAAATTAAAGTCGTTTAAATACATTTTCTCTCAGGATTATGTTTGAAACACTATTCTTTCAATTTATCTTGATTCTAATAGTCCAACTATTTAATCAACGATTTAGGTACTATTTATTATAATGATTACTATAGTCCAACTATTAATCAACTATAATTTAATAGGTTAAATTCAATTATATTGATTACTATAATCCAATTATAAAATCAACCATTAATTGAAATGGTTAATTCAAATATATTGATTACTATAATCCAATTATATAATCAACTATAATGAATTAGTTTGAATACAGTTCAACTGTTTAATTAAAACAACAATTAAATATTAGTCCAACTAATAATTAATTTATTTGACGAATAATGATATTAGCGTATGGCAAGTTACTAAACGAATATTGCAAATTTAATACTTGCCTCCCACTATTTTTCGGTGAGCCTCTAACCCTCTGTGGAGTACTCGGGAAACCTTGTTTCCTAGTGGGCTAGGATCCCGTTAAATAACACACAATCTTGACTTTGGCCAACAAATTGTATGATAATTAACTAGGTAGATCTCTAAGATCAATTGGATCCCATCCAATTCCTAGATCTAGTAGGTGGACGTCCAAGTCCGAAACATATATCCTATATATGCCAATATATCCAATATATTGCCTAACCTTTTTCCTCTGAATCGACTAAGCCTTGGCTTTGGCACAACAAACTTAGTGATCCCAGTTAAGCGGAACCCATTGACAATGGAAAGCTTCGTAATCAATGTCGATGGACAAGAAATGATCTTGACTTTGGCCAACAAATAACAACTTGGACAAGACACCGATATGGAACAAAGCCTTCGTGATTCAAACACATCCTCAACGGACAAAGGTCTTGACTTTGGCCAACAAACCAATGCCAGTCTTGGATCTTGAGTAAGAATCACTCAATGGAAGGAAAAACGCTTAATATTTTGTGAGGGTTTTTCACGTGCAATTGGCAACCAATTAATTATCTTTGTTAAGGTCTCATCATCATACACCCTTAAACATGCATTCTAAACACATAATAAGGCGCATATAAATAAAATAATAATGATATGGGGATGGATACTTAACACATTGTTCCTAGAATAAATCTCTCCATTTCCTCTCTCCCGCTAGCACAAGTATTACTTCTACCCGTTACATAACACTTCTAAAGAAACCTCATTTACATTTAGGGGAATAGGTGAGAAGAGAAATACAAAGAGTAAGGAGGTAATAGGCTGGACACACAAGTCCAATTAATAAATTCTAAATTTATTACAACAATTTCCAAAATTGCCCCACCCATCTAATATCCATCCGATATACATTATTCATACATCGCAACCATGTATTCACACAAGCATGTTATCAATCAATCTAATCCAATTAATTAAACTGATAATTAATGACCATCCAATGTTCAAACAACGATTTGATTTTGCGCGAGTCAAACTCGTTTTGCGAATAAGTACTCAAAGTACGAATTCTTGAATTATATTAAACTAAAAAATTAAATCCAATTCAATTTGCATTTAATACTAATTCGCTATTTAATTCCAAATTAAATAATACATTTTATTAACGAACCTTAGTGACTTAGATTCTAAATCTAACCGTTACGGGTCTCAAAGCCCGATTAACATCCAATGTTAATTTAATTAAAGTCAATGGGCTTTCAATTAATTTCATAAGGCATGGACTTTTGGTCAACTTGGGTCAAACCCAAAGACTAAAGCCCATTTAAAGGAATCACCCTTATGTGCCTAGAAACCAATTTAGGCCCATTAGGCCCAATTAAAATATTAAGGTCCATTAGTCATAATTGGACTTTATAGAAATGGTTTTGGGCCCAATTGGATCCAACCAATTTAGCCTAAACCCATCTTGTTACAACCAAGCCCATTAAAGCCCAATTACAACTTTACAAGCCCAATTCCAAATTTGGCCCAACATAATTAAATTCCAAAATTCCAATTTCACAATTTAATTACTCAAAGTGTAATGCCATAATTAATCAACCAAATTAACATTTCCATAACATCAATTAGCTTAATTAATTATGCTCATTAACATCAAAACATGTCCAACACATTTTAATCAAAAATCAAACCCATTTCATGCTCATATAGTCTCGGCAATAAGGGGAATTTTTGTCCAATTCCGATTTCAATCCAATTGAATCTAAATCAACATTTCCCAAGTCATTCAAACTCATCCAATGAATCAAAAAACAAAAAATCACCATGACTATTAGGGTTCATTATTATCGGCCAAGCCTCAAAAATTGGGGAAAAATTGATCCAATCAAAATTTATGAAATTGATCATGCACAACTTCAATTAAACATCATTTAAGCATACTAAATCAAACAATTTCATCAAATCATGCTCAAATTGATTTTACCCAATTTTAACCGTAAATAATTTTCATGCTCAATTAGGCTCATAGATATCATTGTTGGAATTTTCTAAGCATCCCAAGATCATATCAAGCAATGAAAATCATGTGTATACATCAAGAAGTACGACGGAAACATACTTAAGTGGTTGAGGCGATGCGATGAAGAACAAAACTTTTTAAGCCCATTGAAGCTCACGGTTTTGCTGCTGTTTTATCCTTCAAGAAATTCGGCCATAGAGATCCATTAACCTCCAAGCTTTGTGATGATTCCATGCTCACGGGTGCGGTTCCCTATCACCTTCGCAAGACTCCGGAAGTGTGCTAGCACTAGGTGATTTTTGCCACAAAAATCACATTCTTACTTCTCTTTGAGTCACAGCAGTGCAGTGAAAATTGGAGAAGAAAACAGCCCATTGGGCGTGAGAGGGAGAAGAAGAAAGAGAGAGTTTGTTGTAATGGTGGTTGAGAAAAATGTGTATCTAATACACTTCATTGATTTTCAAAAAATCAAATAAAGATATACCATTTTTCTTTTCCAAAAAGTCAAGGCAATTAAAGCCACAACCACTTCCATCAATCAATCAATCAAGTGACAAGTTGTCACATCACTCAAAGTGACTAATGATTTGACGCTTAATGTGACTTGTGGGCCGCACTTGAATTCGAAATGCGAGTGCGCCCGCAAACGCTCTCGGACTCGGGTTCATTAATTCCAAATTAACAAATTTTCCGTTGCGTCGTAATTAAATAATTATGCCTAGTAAAATTACTATTCACGTCGCTAACGAATTAATTCTAAATTAACTCGTTCGCCCGAATTAAAATCTAATTTTAATTCCGCATCGAAATCCAATTTCGTATAATATATAGAATATATTATTTTATGGATTAATTCCAAATTAATCGTTCTCTCTATTTAATAAATATTTTATCCCAGATAAAATATCTCCGCAATTAATCCCAGATTAATTTTCTCTCTCTTCTAATAAATCCTAGATTAATAAAGTGCGAGTCATACATCATCGGTGAATCTTCGGGAAGCGACCCATGAGATCCCCAGATATGTTGGTAGTAAATCCGGTCGTCGGACAATCCGAACACGTATGTACCTAGTACTACGTTTGTACTGATTTACAAGACAAGGTTGGCTTCTAGCAAAGAGCCATGCCTACCCAATTCTCCAGAATTATCCTTACAGGAATATGTGATCTATATCAGGCGTAGTATACGTAGTATTGAATATTTCGATCCAGTATCGGATGTCACGTGCAAGGCCTGGGGCTGGAAATGTGTCTGCCCCGTACGAAGCACATATCGGATCTCTGGTAACTAGTCTCTATAATCGGATAAATATGACCTAGTCATTTTATCCCGATGACTGCAGTACATCAGAGAACCAGTTCCGTATCCTACGTGATCATCATCTCCACTATGACTAGAGTGATACTTTCGTCTTGACATCACACCCAATACACTACGATTCGCAATATACCCAGAAGAGGCGTACACAGAACCTGTTAAAACCCTGGACGACCAAAACCAAAGTACATTGATTGTCGCAAGTATTAGCGGTGCAAGTCTCAGGTTAAGACCAAATACACCTACCCTGATTCGGACTTCCATAGACATATAGTCATACTACCAATGGAATTCCGAGGGGTCTATCCAGAGTGAAGCTGTTTTCCGTACCATCGGTAAAACACAACCTCATACTACACTTGCATGAGTATCCTATACCCAAATATATGAGAACTATGTCGTTATGCCCTCACAACCGCGCACACGTGTAATACTAGTCTTTTTCGCATTATCGATGTCCAATCTCGATAATACTATGACTAGGGATATTTAATGATTAAACCTTCGTGGATTGATACTGTCTCATATCATCTCAATCCAGGAACTAATCATATGGACCTTTCATCATTTATACATCTTGGTGATCTAATCACAAATGATAAAAGAGAAATTTCCTTTGTCACATAGTTAATTTGTACAACAACACCATGATCTGTACAAATAGTGACGCTATGGGTCATAACTGTCCAACAGGCTATGGTTGTGCATGAAACTTTCCTTTCTCATTAATGGTCAAAGCAGATGTGATTTGGGAGAAAGTATCTTTCAGATCAATCAATGTTTGCATATTTTGGTTATTGATGGCTTCCTGTTTCTCAATGAATGCATGCAAGGTATCCTCAAGGGTTTTCCTAGGCGGTGGGACATATGGTGCATAATTCAGGGAGTTTTGGAAATTCTAGTGTACTTGGGGAGGTTGTTGCGATGGTTGTGCTTGGTTATCATTCCTCCAATTAAAGTTTGGGTGGTTTCTCCAACTAGAATTGTAGGTTTGGGAGTATGAGTTTGGATTTAGTCTCTTAAGGTGTTTATGGAACTGACTTGGTCATGGAGACATTCATGCAGGGCTGGCAAGGTTGGGCAAACTTGTCTGACATGTTCATTTGAATTACATTTATGACATGTGACTTCTTGAACTAACTTGACATGATCATTTTTTCTCATTTCTAATGCCTCAACTATTTTAGCTAGAGATGCATACTTAGCAGAAAAGTCATGGTCTTCCCTAAGGTTAAACACACCTCTACCAGATGGCTGTGATTTTACAAATGACTCATAAGTGCTAACTGTGTCCCATTGTTGTGCATTCTCTGCTATATGTTCTAGGTAATCTAGTGCATTTTTGTCCCTAAACTCACCATTACACATCATTTCCACTATATGTATCCCTTGGGGAGTTAAACCTGTTAGGGTTGGTGCTCAGAGCGCCAATTCCGATAATATTTATGTCTGATTCATGAATATGAGTAATATCTTTTTCCATAATATTACTTAAATTATGGTAGCACCTCTTGTCTTTTATTATGTATATTCGATCTAATTCATTAGATTGAAACTAAATCGTGTTTAGTGAGATATATATATTAGACAAAGATTTGATAATATATAATGTAGTGCGCAATTATAACATAGTTTGTAATTGACATTGAGAAGCATCACTACTAGAAATATATTATCAAATTAAGTTTCTGGTCAAAATTTACTGACACGGGTCGGTTAGTAAAATCCGCTAAGACTAGTACATGTCGTAAATCGGACTTGGTCTGATGGTTTATCCCAATGAACCATGAGCCTCGGAGACTCGTATAGACGTGTAGGTGTTTATTTGATAAACACTGAACGACTCACCGAAGATTACCTAATAGATGGTACACCAACGTCAATAGGAATCTTCTTGGGTTGAGTAGTATAGTGATTCTTTGACTTGAGATAGCACTATGGATATATGAGTTATCCTCCACACTTAGATGACAGTCACGTCACCGATCTATTAAGATCAGACATCAGCCTGTTCGTTGGGTGTGGACTCATGCTCATGATATCCTGTGTGTATCAAGATAAGATCCGTCAGTCCTGTGTACAGGGCATATGTGTCCATTATATGATTAGCAGTATGTTAAATCCATGGCCATGGTGTACTTCAGAAGTAAGTTCCGAGTTTTATTTATAAGATTGTTAATAGATACGTCAACACGATTATACATATAGAGATTTGACGTTTATATCTATATCTCTGGGATAATCCGGATACCTGTGACGGAGGGATTATACGTATGCAATGACCTCGACCTGTATGATTCAGCGAGTTTATCTGTGGTCGTCATAATTTATGGGTGGGTGAATTATGGACACAAAATTAGATTTTATGACGGATATACCGGAATCTAGAGAGTGTCACTAATGAAATAAACTCGTAGAGCACTAGGGCAACTGTTATGAATAATACTGATTATTTATAACTCATTTAACGGTTAAACGAAAAATACATGCAATCGGGACCTGACGGTCATTTCTGAATTAATGTGTAGTTGTATTTAATACTTGATTTTATTAAATACACATTAATAAAATATCAAATTATGATATTTGGCATATATCATTAATATATGTATTTGAGATATTTAATATAAATATAATACATATATTTAAGATATTTGTATTTAATTATTTAATTGTTAAATAATTAAATTAATTAAAATGATAAATATCTTTATAATGATTTTTTTAATGGCTTGATATTAGTGGTCCATTTGGTGTTTGCTTTATTAAAGATAATTGTTAACTTTATTAAAGCAAAAGGTGTGCCAATGGAAATTAAACAAAATTTAAATAATTGTTATTTATTTTTGTTGTTGTTGTATTCGACCAAGGGTAATTGATTTAACAAAAAATATTTTGTTTTTCATTTACACAATACACAAGTTACACAATAATTTACAAAGTGGGTTGAGAGAGTTTTGAAGGAAATCAAAGGAAAAACAAAGTAAAAGTTGGTTTTTGTAAGTATTTTTCAATTTCCTTCAAGATAGAAATTGTTTCTATTATTCATATCTTCAATTGTGTTGCTAAGATTGAATCTCTACCCTTTAAGTTTGTAATTTATATGGTTGTAATCTTGTTTGAAAGATGAGCATGTATAATAATTAAAGATTGAATGAAATTGTTCATTTAGTAATCTTCAAGCCATTTGATGGTGTAGTTGCCATTCTAGAGTTGTTTAGCCATTCATAATTAACCTAGAATTGTTCTTGGGTTGTTTCATGATGGTGAGACTTGATTGGTGTGGTATTGGATTGATTAAAGTATTGAATTAGTTCAATTTAATGTAAATTGTGCAATTAGAGTAATTATGAAATTAGGGTTCTTAACTTAATCCAATTTTGGGGCTTTTCATATATGTGATGTAATTTGATATATATATGATGTATATTAAATTTGGGATTGATCGGATTTGATCTTGATGTGTTTTGAACCAAAAAGGACCAAATTACAAATCCTGGAAAATATAGGGGCTATTCGGTAATTCTGGAAAAATTCTGGATTTGCGTTGCAAATTGTATTTTTCATGTATTAGATATGTATAAATTATTTTGGGATTGATTTGGAATCACTTAAATATATATTTGACAATTTAAGGACCAAAATAATCAAAATGTAAAGTTTAAGGGTCTCACGGTAATTTATGATAAATCTGATTTTTCAGATAAAAAATCTATTTTTATTTATTGATTAATTAGAATAAATTGGTTTAATTTAATTGCCTAAGAAAAATATTTATCGGCGAAAAACGGCGTTATCGGGTAACGGCTGCCCAAACAGTGAACTGGGCACTGTTCGGGCAGTCCACGAACTATCCAAATATTTTTGGGGCTGACCTGGGCAGTCCCCATGTACATTGGTCGTTCGGTTCTGCCAGAAACGCGTTTTATGCTATTTTGCGGAAAAATATTTTCGCAAAAGTTTCGCGATGTTTCTATATAATATATGTCGTTATATGATATTGAATAAATATGTTTAGGTGAAATATGAATGAATTATCAATATTGGATATTGAATAATTTATTCATAAATTTAAAATTTTAAACTACGATTTCGCCCGAACCGCGCTCCTTCCGCTGCGCCTCCTTGATATGACCGCAACAAAACCCTCGTAGAAGTAGGAACCAGCCTCCATGTTTCAAACCCGTGATGTGGATAAATATTTAACATCTCTTTAAATATCTTCCAAAATTGGTAAAATATTTTCCCCGACTCTTGTGTGAACTCTTAAAGGAGTTTGTCCTGCGATAAAGAAAGAATTTTTTTAGAAATTGTTCCTACAAATCATCACATGTTCTTATGGATCTGGACTTAAGGTTCTGCAGCCAAATTTTAGGTTTATCCTTTAAAGAAAAGGGAAAAAACTTAAGTTCAATTATATTCATGCTACAATTTTGCTCTGTGCAAGTGTTACATGCCTCTTCGAATTACCTTAAGTGCTGATAAGGATTTTCTGATTCTAGACCGTGGAATGTGGGTAAAGGTTGGATGACACCTGGTTTGAAATTGAAACGTGATGCATTTGAGGGAAAACATTGCAAGATGGTGATCATGTCCTAGTGGGATTCCTGAATTGTCTGAGTGTCCTAGGATGATTAAGATCGTCATGCTGAGACTCGTTTTCTACTTGAAGAACTGGATTTTCTTTCCGGGCATGTGTGTTTTCATTTTGGTTCTCGGCCATTTTAACTGACGATGAAGGTGATGAAGACTCTCTATTTAATCTACTGCTAGATGATCGAGACCAATGTCTCATGCAACCTAAATGTTGACTATATGCTGAAATTTAAATATGCAAATGTAATATTAAGAAAAAAATAATAATAAACAAGTGAAAGAAGAAAAAAGAAATAAATAAATAAAACTAAAAATAAAAATAAATGAAAAAAAAAAGAATAGAATGTAATCATTAGATCCTAAAAACATCATCTGATTCTTCTCAATTCAGATCTTAATTAAATTTCTCATTTAATTGTCTCAATTTCTTGAATTAAAATCTCACAAAAAATTATGGAAGAATCTCTAGATGGAGATGGTTCAAGAAATTCTTTGGCAAAATGCAAGCTCCATTTTAATTGAGATTTCTGTCTCATGTAACCTTAAAGAATTAAGTACAGGGTTTGTCTATATGTGGGATGTCTGGGTTCAGGATTCTTTTAGGATAAATCAAGACATCTTGGATCTGCACAAATACAAAGACAAAATGAGATGCATAAAATATAAAAATACAAAAATAAAAATAAAGAAAAATTTTATTATTGTATCTACTAAATTATATTCTCAGGGAACGGCGCCAAAAATTTGATGTTGTGATATTGTATATCGTACTGCAAGTGTACGGTGTCAAGTTTTAGTAAATGATAAATAGAGTGTCGAACCCACAGAGATTGTAATCAAACTCACACTAAGTACTATAATGAAATTCGATGTTCATGATTTGAAGAAAAACATTTATAATTTTATTACCGAAAGAAAAGAAATTACAGAAAGCTTAAAAATTAAAACACATAAGACAATTTCTCTCCAATTCTACAAGAGAACTTTGAAAGAAAGCATAAAGAAAAATGAGAGGTGAACACCTCTATCTCTCAATTATTAATTACAACTTTCCAAATCAAATACAAACAACTAGGGGTGAGCACCGGTTCCGGTTCTACCCGGAACCGGTTGGAACCAGACCGATTTTTCGGGTTTGGAACCGGAACCGGTTGTAATCGGGTAGGTTCCGGTTCCAAAAATGAAGGAACCGATTTTATCCGGGTAGGTTCCGGTTCCAAAATGGTCGGAACCGAAACCGGACCATGGAACCAGTTTATATGAATATTTAGAGATTTATATGAATATTTAGAGATTTAAATTTCGGTGCTCTGAGATATTTCTTTTAATTCATCTATTTGTTGCTAAATTTTTAGATTGTGTTTTCTGATATTGTAACAATTATGTATGCTGGGAGCTTTGTTGGCATTGCGTGTGCTCGCTCTCTGTATTATCAGTTCTACTCTTGGTATGTAAGCTGGACAAAATACCTTTTTTTTTTGTGTTGATTTGGTAGCATAATTGTGATGCTTATAGTTTCAAAAGTTGTTTTCTTCACTTGATCCAACTTTAGCAGGCCAAACTGTATTTTCAATTGGAAGAGAAAAAGTATTCTCAAAGTTTGGACAAAAAGCAAATCCATTTTGTGATGCCGTGTGATATAAATTATGAACTCCCATATTATAATATAGCATGAATTGTATTTTAGCATGTCTTAACTTTTTCTTTGAGCAGAAGGTGTATGCTTTGGTAGTTTTTGTCAATTTTAATGTCTTGTGATTAAGTGTTTATCATTCATTTTAATTAAAATATTTTTCATTTTCTTCGTTCTTGAGCTTCCGCACTCCGATTTGGTCCCCGTTTTTTCCTACGGACTCGTATCAGAATGTAGTTTTCATTAAAATATTTTAAAATAGGGTAATTCGGAACTGGGCTGGAACCAGATTGGAACTGAATAATAGGGTACCGTGTTTAATTGGGTAGGTTCTGGTTCCACTTAGTACGGAACCGAATTTTTCCGGGAGGGTTTCGGTTCTATGCGGAACCGGAACCGAAGCCGGTTTTGCTCACCCCTACAAACAACAAACTTTTACTAATTTATTTTTTTTCTTTTTCCTTTTTTTATTTTTTTTTAAATTTTTTGTTGATAATTTTGAAACATGATGACAATCCACCTAAAGTGGATTATGACATTCAACTTTTATTTTTTTATTTTGTACTTTATTTTCTAATAATTTAAATTACATACAACACTTTTGATGTCTTCACCAATTTCGACCTTGAAAACTTCAGAACTAGAAATTCTTGTAAACAGAAAAGTTGTATATATTTGAGTCTTCTTTCATCTGGAACTAGAATCATCTCAATCCGATATCAGAGTAAAAAGTAATGGCCAAATTAAAAAAATTAAGCAAAGTTGGAATTTCTGAAATTGTACACTGTTAGAATGCCTTTCAAGTATTCAGTCTCCAAAATCCAAAATCTCGTCCAATTTTCTAGTTATGTATCTAATATATTATTTCACCTACATAAGAAAATAATCTTAATAAAAATATATAAAACATAAATTTAATTATTATTTTACAAATGTGCTAAATTAAGAAGATTTATGAAATTATAAGCGTAAAATGATTAGTTTCTCTTTTATTAAGTGTACACTTTGTAATGTTCATCAATGCTCACCTGAAACATCCATAAACAACAATATATCGTGAAAAGTACAGGGAATATAAAGAGCAGTTAAAAATAAAATAAAAATCTGGTGCATTTAAATATAGATTTCCTACTGCCAACTGAATCCTACTCCCTCTAAAAATGAGATATCAAAAAAATGGATATATATACATACTACTCCCCATTTTTGTCACAAAATGACAATGGGTAAAGATAACATGTTAAACATCACAAGAAAGAGAATATGCAAACTAAATGTACTCCTCCTCACTAACAGCCCTACTCAGTTAGCAAAATAACATAGGGAAGTAAAAACTCATAAATATACAACAAAGAAAAATAGTATGCAATGACATGAAGCACGCACAAACACTCAATAGAAAAAATAAGTCAAAAATGACTCAAAACAGCACTATAAGCAACCATGATACCTAGTGAGTGTTCAGCTGTTTATAACATGAAATAATATGCACCACTTTTGGTTATGCTAAATAATACACGTATGCATATGACATAAACATCAAAACATAGCAAGCACTTGTGTGAAAAATAAGTGCACAATAAATCAAGGCTTAAAACCTTATTTTATGAGCGGGAAACAGCCAAAGAAATCCCATCTCTTGACATACCAAGTCCATAAAATAAGAGTTCAAACCCAGCACCATTAGGACTTGAAAATAAACAACATTGGTTGCATGCTATAATATTCTCCCCTTTAAATATGAACTCTTATATAAACTCTTTCGAATGATGGGTTTTTCCCTTATCTTTTGAATTTGGCTTTTTGGCTCTTTTGCACTTGAGACTCATTTAAACTATTTTTTTTTTTACTTTTACAAGGGGATATCATAAGGTCATCTAGTCAAAGGTCACATTATTTAATGATCTAAGTATGACAGAGATTAGACTGCTACCAAGCCTCAACAACAATAAAAACGTCTATGTGAAATGCAAGCATAAGATATACCAATGGGTTTTATCACACGCACTAATGTGTAGTGAAAATAAAAAATATACACAAATGGAGGGGCACAAGAACTTGATTCCGGAGATTGATCGGCTTGTGTAAACCAGAGATTCACGATTGAACACTTTCTTTAAGGGGTATTGCCACTGAGACTTAAATCTTCAGCCGTACAAAAACATAAAACACACGCACACACACATGCAATGGGGAAAATGAATTCAACATATAAGCAAAAGCACACCGAAGTGTGCTCTTATCATGCCTGCTAGGGTCAAGTCATTCAGAAATCGATTGGAAGTCATCTCGCTTCCTCACCCAAACTTTCTTAGAGTCTTTTTTACTTGAGAACTCTTAGTTAGCAGTGAAAGTTTATTACTAATTGAGTCTGTTTAACTAGTGCATAAACTTAACTGACTAGATTTGACAACGCAAATCTAGACTGAACATGCTTAGGCCTTTTCATTTTTTTTGTTCAACATGAAGCACTTAGGTTTAATATGTCATGCCTTGCCACAATGATAGAAAACAGACACAAACCTCAGAGGAGAACGAAGTTTACTCACCACACTTCTAGATTGAGGGTGGCTCATAGGATAAGAAACAACATAAGTATTTTTATGACATTCAACAACAAGTTTCTTACCTAGATTACATGGAGGAGTGACATAAACAGTTTAGACGATGAATCAATGTCATATCTCGACTCAATAAAATCTACTCATCTCTTGTCACATGAAGACGCACTAGTCCCTAACTTACATTATAGCTTCTCAGTCTTATCAGAAAATACAGACATCAGTGTTATAGAATTTTCAAGTTCTACTTTTAAAAATTTAACTCTATCAACTAGACACTTATAACGCTTATCGAGGTCATTAATAACACTAAGACTCTTGTCAAGGTTGGCTTGAACTTCATTCTTTCCTAATTCCACTTCTTTCAGCCTCTTAATGACGTCAATATTTATCTTCATGATAGCTAGACTCTCATTAAATAATTCAGTATATGCTACCTGAAGACTATCTTCATCTATAGAGTCATCGTGAGAGAATTCTGATCCAGCATCTTCATCACTGACATTATCCTCTCTCACCTATCATACTAGCAGTAAATGCAATAAAATTGCTCTTATCATTATGAGATTGATCAGAAGTATAACCACCTTTTGAATCACTAAGTGAGGCTGCCATATCTTTCTTGCTCTTGGACTTTAGGTATGTGGGACATTCAGACCTAATATCCACATACCCTTCATACTCATGGCATTAGCATGAGGTTTGTTATCTTTATCCTATCTAGACTCATTCCTACTGTGCCTAATCTTTCTAGGTTTTCCTTCCCTGTCCCAATCAGTGCTACAACCATTCTTCATCATCTTAAGGTAATTCTTAAACTTTTTAGCAAACATAGTCAAATCAGTATCAGTTAGAGTATTATCATTATCTTCACTCGACAAATCATGTCCAACTTCCTTTGCGATCTTCATCGCTATGATCTTGGGCTTTCAATATCCAGAAATATTTCTCATACACCTATAGTTTTCCTATGATGTCCTCTAGTTTAAGGTGATCTAGGTCATTACTTTCCTCGATGGTTGTGATCTTTGGCAAAAAATTGGCCAGACAGGGATATAAGGATTTTTCTAACTATCCTATTTGTATGAATAGTCTCGCCTAGGTTAACGCTAGAGTTAACTATATTGTAAATCTCAACGTAAAACTCATCAAAGGTCTCATCATCGTTCATCCTGACGACCTCAAACCTAGTGTCAAGCTCTTGGAGTCTATTATTCTTAGCGGACAATGTGCCCCCATGCACAATCTGAAGGATGTCTCAAGCATCATTGGCTCTTTCACAGATAGAAATTCTTCTAAATTCAGCTTAGCTAACAACAACATGAATGGCATTAATGGCCTTGCTATTCCTATTTCTAGCATCAAACTCTTATTTAGTCCAGGTCAGTTTATCTTTAGGGGAAAATATTGTGGGACACAAGACCTGAGCGACGCCGTTCCTAGGCTCGCGGCCTAGTTTGGGAAGTACTGAATAACATGGAGTCGCCACCCGGTGTGAACCGGGACAAAGATTTAAGGCCGCACTCACCCCTCGCAAGGGAAGACCTCAAACCATTGGGTTCGAAATGGTCCCTTACTTATGTCACTTGTAATAAAAGGATTTATGTAATAATTTAACCAGGCTTAAATAACATTTATTTCTAAGAGTATCATGCTTCTATATTCATGGGTACAAAATAACATTCATACATACATTTCGCATATATCTCATATCTAGTAACACATGTCTAACAAAATACCTCAAAGTAACAATGAACATACAACTTCATTCAGCATGTCATATTCATGAAAACACAAGCATACGTAGTATCCGCACAAGCATACATGTGAGCACTCTTCCGAGTGATACGTGGAATTGTATCCCAAGTACAGACCGAATTACCGTCCATTCGGAATCGGCTACCGAATTTATGTCTGGGTTTCCATCCGATATATCACAAGAAATAATACTCCAAAGTCATCATGGCATAGGCATATGAATCGTAATGCGTTAAATCAAGACCAAGGCAAATGACGCAACCAATGGAATAAACATGCTTGAGTACTATCTCATGAACCTATTAACCAAATAACATGCTAACAGCCTAATCATGCTTGAATACAATCCCGAGAACACATAGAATGGATAAATGCAGGGATACAAATAATATAGTTGGTTATATAACACAAGAAAGATCAACCAAGAGGCAATTATGCATGAATATGATAAGACAGACTCAGTTCAGTGTGTTCACGTTCGTGTCGCGTTCGTAAACGCGTTCGAACGGAAATGAAACAGAATGCTCACGTTCGAGTGGCGTTTGATAACGCGTTCGAACGGAAATGAAACAGAATGCTCGCGTTCGTATGGCGTTTGATAACGCGTTCGAACGGAAATGAAACAGAATGCTCACGTTCGTATGGCGTTCGTGAACGCGTTCGAACGGAAATGAGACCTGATGCATGATAAGGCAAAAATGCTTGCGCGTTCGAGTTGCGTTCGTAAACGCGTTCGAACGGGAACAGACCTGATGCATGAAATGGGACACAATACATAAACAACAAAATAAAGGGGCGCGGCGAAGTACTGCCATAAAGGAGGCCTTTTGGGGCTCTTGATCTCTCAAAGAGAGGACCTTTAGACCAACATACTAAGCCCATGCGCTCGACTGAATCACGCATACATAGAATGAAAAGCAATAATATTAAACATAGTGTGCCCGATTGAACGTATCTTGTATCCAACCGAACACACATCAACTGGCGCGGCAAAGCCTCGTGGTAACGGGCTTTAGCCCATCCCCATAGGGGATCTCACATCGCACTTACTAAGCCCATGCGCTCGGTTGAATCATGCATACAAAAATAAAGACAATCATATCAAACTAAGTATGTCCGATTGAACATATTTCGCATTCAACCGAACACACATCAATCGGTGCGGCAAAGCATCGTGGTGAAGGAGTTTAACCCTCCAATTAGGGAACCTTTCATCGCACTTACTAAGCCCATGCACTCAATCGTATCATTGGATTAAATAACATGCAGAATTTAAATGACAAGAATTAAATAAACCAACGCAACTCAAAACAAGAGGAGATGCCGTTTTACTCAAGTGGTACGTGGAGTTGTGTCCCAAGTACAGACCGCACTACCGTCCATTCGGATTCGGCTACGGAATTTACGTCTGGGTTTCCATCCTATATACCACAAGAGACGACACTCTTCCATTTCATTCAAGCCACAACATGCATCCATAAATGACTCTCATGCGAATAGAATTCAATAATAATAATAAAAAAAACGAATATAAGCTAATGAAAATGTACCCTCAGGTCTAACCTTTTAAATCACCTCTCGGATGTACGGTACACGATCGTCGGAAGGGTGGATGTTCCGCAACTCTCCTGGTTCACTGGTTCACTGTTCTCGTTCGTTGTCTTGACTGTTTTGAGTCCGTTTTGCTACTGTTTCCTTGTGGTTTCGCTGCCGTCTCCTCTTTATCTTTTGCTTCCTTTTTTTCTTGGGTGTGTTCTTCCTGTAATTTTTATGTGTGTTGTGTATGAGCTAGGGACTAGGGTTGAGAAGGTTGGTGAAGGGTTCTTTTTATAGGCAAAGGGTTGGGCTTGACAAGGAAAGGGATTTGGCTAATTGAAGAGGGATTTGATTTGGTTTGGTTAAGGGAAGTCAAAGATTGAGGGGGGACAAATCTTGGCTAGATAAGGAAGGTTGAATATTTGATTGGCTTGGATTAGGAATAAAATATTTTAAGTTGGGAATAATCTTATTAGATTGGGAATATAATTGGTTGATTGATTTTAATTAGGCATGATTACATTTTGATTTAGCATGTGATTTGTTTAATTTAGGCATGATTTTAGTTTAAGTTGGTAATTGTTTATTTTATGTTTGGTATATGTTTTATTTAATTATTTAATTAATTTAATTATTATCTTATTTAGTTAATGTTTTAATTAATATTTATTTATTTATATTGGGATGTGTTTTATGGGCTTTGGGGGGCTAAATGGGCTGGATGTGAGGCTAGCGGAAAAACCAGAATTACTGACACCGTTCGAACGCATCATCGAACGCAGCACGAACGCCTGCAATCTGTTTGACGTTCGAACGTATACACGAACGTAGCACCAACGAAAACAGTGAACCTTGTTTATTCTGAATTTCCCCTTCCGATGTCCGTTTCCCGTGACCTCCGTGACTTAAAAGGTAGTGCCTCCAAAATGAGACTCATCATAGGGACTTATGTGTAAAAATGCAGTGCCTACAGTCACCCCCACTTTGATGGGACTTGTGTAATGTGCAACAGTGACAATCCTATCAAAGTTATGCAATGCATTTCTACTTACCTGGCTCGCCAACTGCCACTTGACTTACCATGTGTCGAGTTGAGTTGATTTGGTGGTGAGGTACTGCGACCCCTGGTTCATTCCCGAACCGTGCTCTATTTTTAGAGCGCCATTTTCGGCATCTTTCGTGTATGTGCTGCATTTTGGAGCGCCATTTCCGGCGTTTGTTGTGTGTGTTCCATTTTGGAACGCCATTTTCGGCATCTGCTGTGTGTGTGTTCCATTTTGGAACGCCATTTTCGGTCTCTGTTGTGAGTGCTCCATTTTGGAGTGCCATTTCCGGCGTCTGTTTGTGAGTGCTCCATTTTGGAGTGCCATTTCCGGCGTCTGTTGTGAGTGCTCCATTTTGGAGTGCCATTTCCGGCGTCTTTTTGTGAGTGCTCCATTTTGGAGTGCCATTTCCGGAGTCTGTTTGTGAGTGCTCCATTTTGGAGTGCCATTTCCGGCGTCTGTTGTGGTAGATTGTGGCTCATTTTTGATCCGTTACTTGATGAGATGGTCTTTGCTGCTATAAACCTGCGAACACGAAACAAACATTGCATGTATGTGATATGCATGCATGTATGCATGTATATGTATTATATTCTGATGGGTTAGGCCTTCCTTGGTCCATTTCCGAACTGTGCTCCATTTTTGGAGTTCCGCTTCGGCGAGATGTGAAAGTAGTCCATTTTAGAACCATGCTCCATTTTCGGAGTGCCCTTTTCGGCAAGTGATGAGGTGATGGTCTATTTCGAACCATACTCCATTTTCGGAGTGCCATTTTCGGCGAGATGTGATAATGGTCCATTTCCGAACCGTTACTGATAATAATGTGGGCCTCGCCCCAAGACTGATGCTGAACTGATGTGGGCCTCGCCCCAAGACTGATACTGATATGGGCCTCGTCCCCCCCAGACTGATACTGATACGGGCCTCGCCCCACATAATGCCATTCCCGGCAGAACTGATACTGAACTGATGTGGGCCTCGCCCCCAAGCTGATACTGATGCGGGCCTCGCCCCACATAATGCCATTCCCGGCAGAACTGGTACTGAACTGATGTGGGCCTCGCCCCCAAGCTGATACTGATGCGGGCCTCGGCCCTGGGACTCATCCCAAAACTGATTCATTTCTGGAATTGACTGTACAGTTGTTGTTCCTGAAGATTCCTTGTGTTCTAAACATCACTGAATTTCATAGTGCCAAGGTTGAATGTTTTTCTCACACATACTCATATTGTAGGAGAGATTCAGCGAAATAATATCTTTATTATTATTTAGAGAAAAATGATTCGAACATGTAGACCAAGTCAATGTCTATATTAAAAATGTATGATCAAATAAACTAGGAGGGATGATTTCATCATTCGCAACATTGCTTTCTTTCTTGGCCTATGGTTCTCCACCGTTGTCATCCCTTATTCCTATGAATGAAGCTGAGTGGTTGAGAGTTTGGAAGACAAGGGTTTCGGGTAGGCCAGAGTTGATCATGTAGTTGGGTAGGGGATTTCTGTATGCGTTGGGTTGTTCTCTTTCTAGGTCAGGTATTTTGTGAGCATAGCATCATGAGGTTTTGGATTTCATGCCTAAGGCGAGTGCAGCTGTCAGTTTCGTGGCCTCTCCTCTGATGGAAGTGACAATACAAGCTTAGGTTAAGTTGGGTGTGGTATAGGATCTGGAAGTGGTTTAGGCTCTAAGGGTTTTAGGAGCCCTTGTCCCTTCAACTTCTCAAGTACCTTAGATAACGGCCTCCCCAGGTTAGAGAAATGCCGGTTCTTGACGGTAGCCACCTCGGCAGTAGCGGGCTTGGTCTCAGCAGGCCCCCCAAAAGTTCTTCTATTCTGGCCATAAAACCTTCTGTTTTCAGCCTCTTCTTCCTCAATATCCATGACAGTTTCCCTCAACTGTCGAAAATCCGCAATCATTGAAGTCATCCTCCTTAACTTGCCATAGATCGAGGGCTTAGTGCCCTTGATGATCATTTTAATCTGGTCCTTCTCAGAGGGCCGAGTCTGGATTTTCAGAAGCTGGCATCTCCAGCGGTCTACATACTCCTTGAAGTTTTCTTCCGGCTTCTGCTTAGTGTTCTCCAAATCACGGAGTGACAAGTCAATCTCTAAGTCTGTAACATACTGTTTCAGAAAGGCATCAGCTAGTTCCTTCCAATCTTCCTTAACCTTCTTCTCAAGGCTATGATACCAAACCACAGGTGCCCCCTCGAGTGACATCCCAAACATCTTTTGGACTTGGCGCTGTGATAGGCCCATTGCACTCATGACTGAGACATATTGCTGCAGATGGACCCTCGGGTCTCCGTTCCCATTAAACTTGGCCATGTCGGGCATTTTAAACTGAGCTGGCAGCTGTTCTCCGAAGGTCATTGCCTCATAATCTAGCAAATCCTCGTTCTTACCCCTCATTTGCGGGGGTAACTGTTTCAACCTGATCCCGAAGCTTCTGAAATTCTGCCTGAGACCCAATCAATTTGCCTGTTGCATATTCTGCCATGTCATCATCAAAAGTGGGGACATCATCCCCTAACCCATTCGGAGGCTCCTCCCGCCTTACATTCTCAGAATCTCCCCCGGCACGGGGTGCAGCCATATTTGTCATGGCAGTAGTCAAGGCTTGCAACTGTTCAGTAATCTTGGCGAAACCATTTTCAACTGATCTATCTGGGATACCTCAGTATCTGATTCACTCATGTCTGTTCTCGGTATTTTGGTGAGTCTTCCATTTTCCCTAACCCAACGGGAGTCTATGATGACTTTTAGAACACAAGGGTTAGCATGATGATGTATGATGCATGGGGTGCATGAGATGCATGTAACATATATAATATACTAAATCAATTAAAATTTTCACGCAAATCGGCCCGTTACCATTTTAGAATTTTTCGGGCTAATTGTCACAGGAGTGAACCCATCCCAGTTTAAATGGCCCAACGAGTTCACATCTTATGACAAGGAGCCCAACTAAAGCCAAATGGTAATGTTCCGAACACAAGTACAAAGTGGCCCATCAACACTTAGACGCCTTTGGCCCAATAGTCATGAGATACGTTCTTGTCCCAGTTCAAATGGCCCAACAAGCCCATATCCCATGGCAAATGGTCCAAACGGATCCAAACGACGATGTTCCCAAACACAAGCATAGAAGAAAGATAATGCAAACGTAATATAACAATTTTTACATAATGGCCCATCAACATTTCAGAAGCTTTGGCCTAATGGTCATACAGTACGAACTTGCCCCAGTTTAAATGGCCCAGCAAGCCCGCATTTCTGACAATAGTCCAACCGCATCTAAATGAGGGTGGTCCATAAGCACATGCTCAAGGAAATAATTGTTACTTTAACCGTACAAACCAGTCTATGAGTGGATTTGCAAGAGTATGGACAAAGGCTCTCACTAGCGAAGGATAGCCCACAACTAGGTCTCCCCACTCAAGGGTTCAAGCGACCAAGTGAGCGTATCCCTTTTTATACACTAAGGTACGTGCCAATGAGCTATGGTGTGTGACGGACTGTCAAATGGATTTCCCGTTGTAGATTCCCCAGAGGGAAGGTGGAGCGAGGCTCACTTAAATACCCAAGCCTCTTAGGCTCTTATCGCTTGGTGTAAGGAATAAACAACGAGTCCTCCAAATTAGTCCATCACAAAGGCTACGAGTAGATGGTCATGTAGGTATCCTCACAGCTTTTCCTTCTAGAAAGGTAGTGAGTGAAGGAAGACACCAAACCATTACCTAGCCTCAAAGTGCCCTTGATTAAACCCTCACTTATCCACTATAGACATGGCCAATTAAAACATAAATCCACTCATTACAAGACAATATTTCGGGGCCAATTCTCATAATCCCCAGTGGAGTCGCCAGACTGTGGGACACAAGACCTGAGCGACGCCGTTCCTAGGCTCGCGGCCTAGTTTGGGAAGTACTGAATAACATGGAGTCGCCACCCGGTGTGAACCGGGACAAAGATTTAAGGCCGCACTCACCCCTCGCAAGGGAAGACCTCAAACCATTGGGTTCGGAATGGTCCCTTACTTATGTCACTTGTAATAAAAGGATTTATGTAATAATTTAACCATGCTTAAATAACATTTATTTCTAAGAGTATCATGCTTCTATATTCATGGGTACAAAAAACACTCATACATACATTTCGCATATATCTCATATCTAGTAACACATGTCTAACAAAATACCTCAAAGTAACAATGAACATAAACTTCATTCAGCATGTCATATTCATGAAAACACAAGCATACGTAGTATCCGCACAAGCATACATGTGAGCACTCTTCCGAGTGATACGTGGAATTGTATCCCAAGTACAGACCGCATTACCGTCCATTCGGAATCGGCTACGGAATTTATGTCTGGGTTTCCATCCGATATATCACAAGAATAATACTTCCAAAGTCATCATGGCATAGGCATATGAATCGTAATGCGTTAAATCAAGACCAAGGCAAATGACGCAACCAATGGAATAAACATGCTTGAGTACTATCTCATGAACCTATTAACCAAATAACATGCTAACAGCCTAATCATGCTTGAATACAATCCCGAGAACACATAGAATGGATAAATGCAGGGATACAAATAATATAGTTGGTTATATAACACAAGAAGAAAGATCAACCAAGAGGCAATTATGCATGAATATGATAAGACAGACTCAGTTCAGTGTGTTCACGTTCGTGTCGCTTTCGTAAACGCGTTCGAACGGAAATGAAACAGAATGCTCACGTTCGAGTGGCGTTTGATAACGCGTTCGAACGGAAATGAAACAGAATGCTCGCGTTCGTTTATGGCGTTTGATAACGCGTTCGAACGGAAATGAAACAGAATGCTCACGTTCGTATGGCGTTCGTGAACGCGTTCGAACGGAATGAGACCTGATGCATGATAAGGCAAAAATGCTTGCGCGTTCGAGTTGCGTTCGTAAACGCGTTCGAACGGGAACAGACCTGATGCATGAAATGGGACACAATACATAAACAACAAAATAAAGGGGCGCGGCGAAGTACTGCCATAAAGGAGGCCTTTTGGGGCTCTTGATCTCTCAAAGAGAGGACCTTTAGACCAACATACTAAGCCCATGCGCTCGACTGAATCACGCATACATAGAATGAAAAGCAATAATATTAAACATAGTGTGCCCGATTGAACGTATCTTGTATCCAACCGAACACACATCAACTGGCGCGGCAAAGCCTCGTGGTAACGGGCTTTAGCCCATCCCCATAGGGGATCTCACATCGCACTTACTAAGCCCATGCGCTCGGTTGAATCATGCATACAAAAATAAAGACAATCATATCAAACTAAGTATGTCCGATTGAACGTATTTCCTATTCAACCGAACACACATCAATCGGTGCGGCAAAGCATCGTGGTGAAGGAGTTTAACCCTCCAATTAGGGAACCTTTCATCGCACTTACTAAGCCCATGCACTCAATCGTATCATTGGATTAAATAACATGCAGAATTTAAATGACAAGAATTAAATAAACCAACGCAACTCAAAACAAGAGGAGATGCCGTTTTACTCAAGTGGTACGTGGAGTTGTGTCCCAAGTACAGACCGCACTACCGTCCATTCGGATTCGGCTACGGAATTTACGTCTGGGTTTCCATCCTATATACCACAAGAGACGACACTCTTCCATTTCATTCAAGCCACAACATGCATCCATAAACGACTCTCATGCGAATAGAATTCAATAATAATAATAAAAAAAACGAATATAAGCTAATGAAAATGTACCCTCAGGTCTAACTTTTTAAATCACCTCTCGGATGTACGGTACACGATCGTCGGAAGGGTGGATGTTCCGCAACTCTCCCGGTTCACTGGTTCACTGTTCTCGTTCGTTGTCTTTACTGTTTTGAGTCCGTTTTGCTACTGTTTCCTTGTGGTTTCGCTGCCGTCTCCTCTTTATCTTTTGCTTCCTTTTTTTCTTGGGTGTGTTCTTCCTGTAATTTTTATGTGTGTTGTGTATGAGCTAGGGACTAGGGTTGAGAAGGTTGGTGAAGGGTTCTTTTTATAGGCAAAGGGTTGGGCTTGACAAGGAAAGGGATTTGGCTAATTGAAGAGGGATTTGATTTGGTTTGGTTAAGGGAAGTCAAAGATTGAGGGGGGACAAATCTTGGCTAGATAGGGAAGGTTGAATATTTGATTGGCTTGGATTAGGAATAAAATATTTAAGTTGGGAATAATCTTATTAGATTGGGAATATAATTGGTTGATTGATTTAATTAGGCATGATTACATTTTGATTTAGCATGTGATTTGTTTATTTAGGCATGATTTTAGTTTAAGTTGGTATTGTTTATTTTATGTTTGTATATGTTTTATTTAATTATTTAATTAATTTAATTATTATCTTATTTAGTTAATGTTTTAATTAATATTTATTTTTTATTTATATTGGGATGTGTTTTATGGGCTTTGGGGGGCTAAATGGGCTGGATGTGAGGCTAGCGGCAAAACCAGAATTACCGACACCGTTCGAACGCATCATCGAACGCAGCATGAACGCCTGCAATCTGTTTGACGTTCGAACGTATACATGAACGTAGCACCAACGAAAACAGTGAACCTTGTTTATTCTGAATTTCCCCTTCCGATGTCCGTTTCCCGTGACCTCCGTGACTTAAAAGGTAGTGCCTCCAAAATGAGACTCATCATAGGGACTTATGTGTAAAAATGCAGTGCCTACAAATACCATATTAACCATAACCACGGAA
Organism: Zanthoxylum bungeanum; assembly: GCA_019454045.1. Taxonomy (NCBI): domain Eukaryota; kingdom Viridiplantae; phylum Streptophyta; class Magnoliopsida; order Sapindales; family Rutaceae; genus Zanthoxylum; species Zanthoxylum bungeanum. The sequence goes on from SKCR01001262.1 coordinate 88,138, forward strand.
GGTTTCCACCCCTACTCTACTGATACCCATACCCTATCAAGCACCCTTAATTATAACAATTATGAATCAACACAAATAAAAATAATGCAGTAAAAAAAATCAACACAATAACTTTGAATCAACTTTGTCAACTCTGCAAGTACGCAACATCGAAACTCTGATTACCAATATTCCTCCTTGAGAACTCAGAAGGTTTAGGAAATTAGGTTATGTTATGTTATTGGGTTGAAAACCTAAGAAAATTTTAGGCTCAGAGTAATGTGTTTTTTTTTGGTTCCCCATCCGGTATCCAGTGCCACACTGGGTTTGACTAATCCGGATTCGGATTGAGAGCTGTACGGTATGGTCCTCCCAACGATGGTGACTCTTAGCGGGACTCGAACTGGGGAGCATACCCAGTCGAGCCTCCTATGATTGAGCCAACTACCACTCAACCAACCAGCCTCCTAGCATATCCAGTGCCACATGCGTTTTCAACACTTGTGAAAGTGGCTCAATGTTTGTTTATATAGAGAGGGCAAAGATGAGATATTCTTTGTTCAACGCTGGCTTAAAAATGCGTCTAAAATAACCCACTTACGCAGGTGCGTTCGAACGCCACAAGAACGTGTGACGAACGTGCTTTGTTCCGCAAACTCGTTCGAACACACATCGAACGCAAACAAACTGGAATGTTTTGTTCGAATGGAAATATGAACGCACTACGCAGGGAATCTTCTGCCAAGTTTCGTTCAAACCCAAACATGAATGTGAAACGAACGTTATTTGTTCGAATGCAAACACTAACGCATATCTGAAATCTTTATGCACAGTCTGCCAAATATCATTCCAGTTGCTCCGAGATTTTCAAGACTCATTACAACTCAATTGAACTTGTTTTGTTAGGGACATTCCCAACAAATATTGAACTAACAGTGGCTATAAGACAATGTTTCGGGAAGACAGTCTTTGTTTCTAGTAATGTGTTTGTGGAAGAAAATGGTATGGTTCAATTCTTTTTTGATGAAGCTATAGAGTTTTGACTTGTGACTGCTATGGTACAAAAAAATAAAGATAAGGCATTACAAAAAATATAAAAAATAAGGCATTACAGAGGCTTGTGGCATGAGTTGTCGTTGAATGAGGCTTGTGGCATGAGTTGTTGTGCCTGCTATGGCATGAGTTACGATGTGGCTATAGGACAATGTTTGGGGAAGACGGTCTCTATTTCTAGTAATGTGTTTGTGGAAGAAAATGGTATAATTCAATTATTTTTTTGTTAGATAATGAAAGAAAGTCTTGAATTCACTCTGTATGAATTTACAATGGTAGGGGTCTTTATATAGGCTACATAGAAAACCAAAATAGAAAAGGAATCATAATCCTATAGTTATGAAGAATAATAATGAATATAGGAAATCTTTATCTAATAGGGAAATATAATAAAACCATGAATCCTAATGGTACTAGGAAATCTATTTTGGATATTGATTCCATATTCCTTAACATTCCTTAACACCCCCATCTCAAACTCAAGCTGGTAACGAATGAAAAAGCTTGAGGTTGTATCTTGAAATCGGAGAGCGGAGTTCTGAAACTGGAAATCTTTGAAACTTGGAGGCCTGAAACTTTGTTTGTTATTAACGTCAGTTATCAATCACTATCACCATAAAAAGCGCTTGTTGTAGCAGATGAAGCTGCTGCTGCTGCTAAAGAAAATCAAAAACAAGAGATAACAAAAAGGTCTTTAGCTTTGAAGCTAAAGATCCCAACAAAGGCTACTGAACAAAAAAATGTCTTTAGCTTTGAAGCTAAAGATCCTAACAAAGGCTACTGAACAAAAATGTCTTTAGCTTTGAAGCTAAAGATTCCAACAAAGGCTACTGAACAAAAAAATGTCTTTAGCTTTGAAGCTAAAGATCCTAACAAAGACTACTGAACAAAAAGGTCTTTAGCTTTGAAGCTAAAGATCCCAACAAAGGCTACTGAAGAAAAAGAAGAAGAAGAAGGTGATGATGATCTGCCGCAACATCAACTACAACATGGGGGAGCGAAATCCCGAAAGAGAGTGGAAGCAAATATGAAAGAGAGTTGAAACTCGAAAAGAGCCGGCCTAGAGCACACTTGTGAATGGGTGACGCATGGGAAAAGCAATGTGGTGGTTGGCAACGGGGGGCGCGTGAGGTCACGCAATTATGGTAGACGTGATCCCCCACGCGCCGATGAGAATCAGAGAGAGTGAAACTAGAAAAGTCAGAACCTGGGCTCTGATACCATGTTAGATAATGAAAGAAAGTCTTGAATTCACTCTGTATGAATTTACAATGGTAGGGGCATTTATATAGGCTACATAGAAAACCAAAATAGAAAATGAATCATAATCCTATAGTTATGAAGAATAATAATGAATATAGGAAATCTTTATCTAATAGGGAAATATAATAAAACCATGAATCCTAATGGTACTAAAAAAATCTGTTTTGGATATTGATTCCATATTCCTTAACATTCCTTAACATTTTTTGATGAAGCTATAAGGTTTTGACTTGTGACGATAAGATTTTCTAGTAAAAGAAGTTGTGATTGATATTTTGTCTTATTTAATATACTGAAAGGGTGAAATGCATCATTTTGTGTTCAATTTGGTTCTGTATTTTGTGAGAGTATCATCACTCAGTAAAAATAACCCAAAAAAAAAACAGCCCCTTAACTGCAGCAAATCCAGTCCCGAAACAGCAACAAAATAAGCCCTGAAATGGCAACAAAAATAGCCAAAAACAGCAGCTCTAGTGGATGCAAAACCACTCATGCATAGTGTCACGGGCCAAACTTTGGTGTCACCAAGTTGGGTCCGTGTGGCACTTGTTGACGTTGTGTCTAACAAGTCAGCCTAGGATTGACCCTGCAAGGTCGTACCCATGGTTAGCCATCTATATAAGGTGAACATTATTAGGCAACAAAGTAGAGCATACATCGATAAGCAAACATCTACGGAGCACAGGATAATGAAACACACAATAGACATATTGCATACACGTTCAAGCATCACATTTGGATAAATCAATTGGAAATCAAAAGGAAGCATGTTTCATTAAGCAAGCCAATTAAGGGCGATGGAGTACACAGCTAAAGCCCCTAGTATGCTGGTGGCCAATGCCCTTCTAAGGTGCCTGGGTCACCCCCTAAAGAGGTTTTAAAGACATTGCACAAGTGACACTAGGAAACACACATGATGTTTGAGTTGTCACCCCTCTAAAATAGAAAATAAAATAAAATAAGAAAAATACAAAAGTGCACCCTAGCACCACACGCAAGCGGCCAGGGGCAAGACATGGGCCCTGGACAAGCTTGGAATGTAGGTGCGTTACATCATCCCCTACTTAATCTATTGACGCCCTCGTCGACACATTTGAACTGCTCCTCTTCTGCTCTTCACCTCGGTGCTGACAGGCTTGAAAGTCTTCATTCTTCTGCTTCGGTTGGTGCAGGTCTTCGGCTCTCTCGTCTCGACGCTGAAGGGTTGTAAAGTCTTCTATCTTCTACATAAACTGCTGCAGGTCTTCGGCTCTCTCCCAACTAGTCTCTTCATATCCCAGGTCTCTCCACTTCACTAGGAACTCATTTCCATGTCGCTGGTCCCCGGTCACATCCCTTTCTACCAAAATCTCCTCAACTTCCCTCGTGGCTCTCTTCCTAGTTGGTTCTTCAATCTCCAGTCTTCGTGATTGGTTACAGGTTGCATCACCGTTATCTGAATGAAAAGGTCTCAACCTGCGGACATGAAAAACTGGGTGCATCTTCATCCACGCTGGAGTCTCGACTTTGAAGGAAGCATTTCCCACCTTCTTAAGAATGGAAATCGGCCCTTCATACTTCCTCACCAATCTCTTGTCTCTGTTCCCTCTGAACCGTAGTTGCTCTGGATTTAACTTGATCAATACCAAATCTCCAGGTTGGAATTCTAGGGGTCTTCTATGCTGATCTGCCCACTTCTTCATCCTCGCGGAGGCTTTCTCCAAGTAGGCTCGAGTAATTTCTGCATTAGTTCTCCATTCCCCTGTGAAATTGAAAGCTCGCGGACTCTTCCCTGTATACTCTGTCACTGTGTGTGGTAGTAGGGGTTGTTGACCCATCACAACTTCAAAATGAGTTTTATTGGTGGCGGAGCTCTTCTGAGAGTTGAAGCAAAATTGGGCAACATCAAGAAGTTGTGCCCAATTTCTCTAGTTGGCACTAATGAAGTGGCGTAAGTACTCCTCTAACATCCCATTGAATCTCTCTATCTTCCCATCAGTCTCAGGGTGGTAACTTATTGAAATGTTCAGTTGGGAACCAAATAGTTTGAAGAGTTCAGACGAGAAGGTTCCTGCAAATCTCTGATCTCGATCACTCACAATTTGTCTAGGCACGCCCCAATACTTCACCACATGTTTGAAGAATAATTTCGCAGTCTTCGCTGCGTTGGGAGACACTGACTCATCGTGTGAAGGACAAGACACCAAACAAAGAGATCGGCTGAGAGCCGACTCTAATGCCTGATTATTATATTATGCCATGGGGCCCTTCTTTCCGATACTTGCCACTCTGAAGCTGCTTGCCACTCCGAAGTTACCAGATTCTTTCGCGAAGCGCTCTCTCAGACGTTTCCCCTCCTGCCCCCGCAAGCAAAGCAAGATACCAGGCGACCAAGTGAAAGTGAACAGCCCTGAGCAAATCTTAGGTCAGTGATCGAGAGATTCTGTGTTGAAGAAATAACCGATGCTATTTCCGCTCTTGGGGGAATAACTGCAGTTGGTGCTTTAGTACGGGCATTCTATTCTGTTTCAGAAAGAACTCTGAGTGAACTGCCTTGCAGTACTTAGGTGCTGGTATGAATGTCGCATATTTGGAGAACCTATCAACAATTACCAAGATGTTGGTTAGTTCACCAATTTTTGGAAGGTTGGTTATGAAGTCAAGATAGACGCTCTCCCACGGCTTGTTGAGGACACTCAATGGTTCCAATAACCCAGGAGTCTTCAACTTCTCTACTTTATCCTGTTGGCAAATAAGGCAGGTTTTAGTGTACTCTGTCACATCATCCCGCATCTGTGGCCAATAATATCCTTGTTTTAGTAATGCATGAGTCCTCTGCCAACCCGGGTGGCCGGCCCACAATGTATCATGACATTCTTTCATAAGAATCCTCCGTAGGTTTTCTATTTTCGGAACATACAAACAGTTTCCTTTTGTCCATAAAAGTCTGTCTTCGAACCAGAAACGACGAGCCTTGCCCTCACTGACTAACTTCAGAAGTGCTTTAGAGACATGGTCGTTTTCCAAATTGTTTCGGATGAGATCTCTGATGGGTGTAGAGAATGTGCTGAAAGACATGTTGGTTAACGCCTTTAAGTGAATAAGTTCGGACTTTCGACTCAAAGCGTCTGCCACCTTATTCAAGCATCATGCTTTATGCTCAAAATGAAAGTCGAATTCGGCTAAAAACTCCTGCCATCAAGTCTGTTTAGAAGTAAGCTTTGGTTGAGTGAGGAAATAACTGACTGTAGAGTTATCTGTTTTCACCACAAATCTCGACCCAAGGAGGTAATGTCTCCACACCCGCAGACAATGTATCACTGCCAATAGCTCTTTTTCATGTGTTGTATATCGTCGCTCTGCTTCGGAAAGCTTACGACTCTCATAGGCAGTATGATGGCCTTCCTGTAGCAATACCCCTCCAAGTGCAAAATCGGAAGCATCTTTCTGAACTTCAAATGGTTTGGCAATATTTGGGAGGATGAGTACTGGGTCTTCTACCATCGCCTCTTTTAAGCTCTCAAAGGCTTCTCTGCACACATCGGTCCATACCCATGTCACTTCCTTCTTCAATAGTTCCGTCAGGGGTATTGCCTTCTTGGAGTATCCCTTTACGAATCTCCTATAGTAGTTGGTAAGCCCAATGAATGATCGTAATTCTCTGACATTGGTTGGGGTGCTCCACTCAAGAATGGCTCGTACTTTCTCCATGTCCATTCGGATATGACCCTGTTCTATAATGTGGCCGAGGAATCTGATGCGTTCTTAGGCGAATACGCATTTTTCCTTCTTCATAAATAGTCTATTATCCTTCAATTTCTGGAACACCAAGGTAAGATGTCTTTTGTGTTCCTCCAAGGTGGTACTATAGACTACAATGTCATCCAGGTAAACCACCACAAATTTGTCGAGGTATTCATGGAAGACTTTATTAATCAAGGTGCAAACTGTTACAGGGGCATTAGTCAGCCCAAACGGCATCACCAATAACTCAAATGCCCCATATCGAGTAACACAAGTCGTTTTCGGTTCATCCCCTTCGGCGATTCTCACTTGATAATATCCTGAACGCAAGTCTAGCTTCGTAAAGTATATTGCCCCACTCAACTAATCGAACAAATCTGCTATAAGGGGAATAGGGTAGGTGTTTCGCACTGTCAACTTTTTTAGAGCCCTATAGTCGATACACAACCTCAAACTTCCATCTTGATTCTTCTGAAATAAGACGGGGGCTCCAAATGGGGCCTTCGAAGGTCTGATGAAGCCTGCCTCCAAGAGTTCATCTAGTTGCTTGTAAAGTTCTGCTAATTCTGGTGGAGCCATTCGATAAGGTGTTTTTGCCGGGGTTTTCGCTGAATGAACTAATTCAATTTGGTGATCGATGGACCTCCTCGGAGGTAAGACCCTGGGAAGCTGGTCAGGCATCACATCTGTAAATTCTTCTAACACTTTGTCGATCTCGGGTGCAGGGGTTTCTTCTCCCCCTTCTCCAATTAACGTAAGGTTGGCAATGAATGTCGGTTCCCGTCTCCTGATCCCCTTCTTAAACTGGATTACGGATAAAAATTTCCCTTCCGTGGGAGGTTTTACCTTTACTGGTACTACGGCAGGTTTCTCCCCCATGATCAACAAGCTCCCTACAGCTGGGACAGGGATGGCGCCCTTATCGAGCAGGAATTCCATTCCTAGAATAATATCAAAGTCATCCATTTGGACTGCTACATGGTCAATTCGACCTTCCCACGTGCCGATCTTCACTCTGACTTGCCTCGCTAACCCACTCGTGGGTAGCGCTTGTGAATTGACAGCTTTCATACGGCCCGCGTCCCGCTCTAACTTGAGCCCCAGACGCTTCGCTTCAGAGGTAGAAATAAAGTTATGGGTGGCCCCCGTGTCCACCATAACACTTTTCACCGCAACCCGGTTAATCAACTCATCAACAAACGTAAGGCCTTTTCTCGAGACCCTCTGAGTTTCTGGCTGTTTGTTTAGGACGTTGAGCATCCTCAATGCCACCATTCGGCCATATTCTTCCTTTTCTGGGTCCTTTTCAGTCGTACGTCGTCGTTCTTCCTCTTCTTCTTGTGCTAAGAGGGCCGTCATTCTAGATTTCTTAGAGCACTCCATAGCTCGATGTGGCCCATCACAAATCCAAAAAATTAAGGGATTTTCCCATTTAGATGACCATTCTGAGGTGCCGGCCATTTAAAGTTTGAGGAACTTGACTCCACTCTCTTGTCCCCTCCCCCACTTCTTTCATTGCTCCAATTTCTGGGCTTCTTATTCCCACTGTCATTATTGGTAGGTGCCGGCGGAGGTCTCTTTGATGGAGGTCCCTCAAGGGAGTAATCTATTAGTTGCTCCGCAGCAGCTTGTGCGGAAGGCAAGTCCTTTACCCGTTGCCTTTGTAACTCTGTTCTGGCCCAAGGCTTCAACCCCTCTATAAAATAGAAGAGTTTGTCTTTCTCGGACATGTCTCGAATATCCAGCATCAATCCGGAGAACTCCCTCACATATTCTCGGATGGAGCCTGTATGTTTAAGTTCCCGTAATTTTCGTCGAGCCATGTAAGCCACATTTCCTGGTAGGAATTGGGTTTTTAGCTCATGCTTTAAATCCTCCAAATTGTTAACGGCGCATCACCCTTCTTGGATTTCTATGTGTTTTACCCTCTACCATGACTTTGCCTCTCCAGAAAGGTACATCTAGGTTATTGAGACCTTGTCCCCTTCCTCTTCTATTCGTGAGGCTTTGAAGTACTGCTCCATGTCAAAGAGGAAGTTTTTGAGGGCTTGTGCGTCTCTAACACCATCATATACTCTAGGTTCTGGGATTTTAGACCTCTTCTGCTCCAGGTTCTGAGTAGTCGTGGGCAAGTTAGAGACAGCGAGGGCAGTGAGGTTCACCCTTACGCTCAACTCGCCCAGCTGCTCTTTCAATGAGCTCACGGCATCTTGCCAATTATTGGCATCTCCCTCTTCTCGTGGGGCACTGGTGCTAGCACTCATTGCTTGAGTCTCTAGGGTACTTACCCTGGTTGTTAGGGCCTCCAGTACCTTGATAGTTTGTTTGAGATTTTCAACATCTGAGGTTTTGTTCATGAGTGTTGTGATGTAGCCATCAATATCCACTAGCTTTTTCTCGAGAGCATCCAAGCGCGTTTTTGAGGAGGGCCTCGTAGCCATTTTACCGTGCAACCTTGAACCACGCTCTGATACCAACTGTCACCAAGTTGGCCAAAATTTGGTGTCACCACAGTCGTAGAAACAAAACAGCCCGCATCATCCTCAAATTCACATCACTATAGCTATTAGAAACCGCACCAAAACTGCTCCTCAAAAACACGACAAACAACAGTCCCTATTACCGAAAAACAACAGCTCTCACTCAGCAGCCCATCACCACGAAAACAACAGCCCCATTTACCGTAAAAACTGCAAAGAAACAGCAGCCATATTTCCACGAAATAGCATCCCCTAAGAGTGTGGTATAGCAATCCCACTAACTCGAAAATAGCAACCCCATTTACAGTAAAAAAATATATAGTGAAACGACAGCCATATTTCGCGAAACATCAGCCCCTTATAACCGAAACTAACAACAAAAAATAGGAAGTGCAACAGCCTCAATTACATGATAAAAATATTAACTTTGACAAGGAAATTTATATTACACGAATGTAGGAAATTTGAAGTGCTTGTGTTTGTAGGAAAAATTCACTAATGTATAATAAAAATGTAGGAGAAACATGTCTCTTAAGAAGTGTCTTATGGGAAAGGCGCAAAGATGAAGAGATATGTCCTCTAAGGTGAAGGTATGTGTCTTCAGGCTTCAAAATGTATTAGGAATGGGTATAACCCTTAAGAGGGTTACACCATAAACCAAAGGGTGCCCACAAATGCACCCTTCAATGCATATAAAAAGGGGGTATTGGGTTTATTTTCAAGTATCCAAAAATTCATTCATTCTAAAGCGTCTAAGGTGTAGAGAGAGTTTCCACAATTCTTCCTTAAGTTCAAGTTTTTGAAGAAATGAGTGCCGCTTCCTACAAGAAACGACCAAGTAATCCTGGGAGAACGTTAGCCACAAGCAATCCGTAAAGCACTTATGCAGGGATAATAAGTTTTTAAGGATAGAGGCAACTCGACTTGGTTCTAGTTTTTCAATCTTTTGCAACCATTTCAGGTTTTTCTAAGTCTCATTGTTTATATTTTATTGCTTGTATATTAGTGAAAATTTGTTTGAATGATGCATGTTCAAATTGATTAATAACACATTATAATCTAATAATTTTAAGAATTTATTAATTTACATGTGTTGTTAAATTTATTTTTGCATGTTTTGGTGTTCTTCTTCTTGGAAAATGTACTATGTGCATGAAAATTACATAAGGCATTCGAAAGCCCGACGAATGCATAGGGAAAAAATCCTATATTTTGCAGTTCCGTTCAATTGAGTATTCAAATGTAACTCGAATGCCAGTCCTCTCGAAATGTTCGTTCAAACGCGTATTCAAACACACTCGAACACAAGTCCTCTGGAAAGTTTCATTCGAAAACATGAACTCACTAGAATGTTTCGTTCTAACGGCTGAACGAACGTGACACTGACGCAAGTCAATCCTGAAATTTTTGAGATTTAAAATAATAACATAGACCTAGATCAATTTATATTATCTTGATAAATGTCATATGATATACATGTTATGGAATTTGGTATTATAGAATGTATATAGTAATATTAACTTAGTAAAATCATTTACTGATCAATATAAACTTTGTAGTGTAGGTTTAAGTTAATGTTAGGAAATTCAATTATCAAAAGCATACACCTAGTCTATAATATGATAAAGTTAAAAATTACTTGTTAATTATTTGTTGCATACTTGGTTGAGAGTTAAAAGTGTAGTTATACACAAACAATTTCATCCAAGCTTGATTGAATTTATATATTTATACACAAACATATATTTAAAAAATTATTGTAATTGTGAATTGAAGTTTAACGCTAAGAGTCTAAGTGGGCAGAGATTTAAGTGGTTACACCAGACCCCCCTCGTCCTCTGAGAATTTTTCTTTATTCACCTTTCATAAGAAATTTTAATCATAAATTTAAGAATTGTGTTCAAGATAACAAGTGGACTCTTAGTATAACACATAAACAAGATCATACAGTTGATCATGTGTGATTTATCTTTTGTAGACTTATTGATTTCTGTTTCATTTCCAGTTACACATTACTAGTGGAAATATCACAATATCGGCCACTCATGGAGAGAAAACAGATAAGTTTGGTGGAGCAAACTTCAAATAGTGGCAGAGTAAAATGTTGTTCTACCTAACAACATTGTAGTTGGCTAAGGATCTCAAGGAAGATCCTCCGGGTCTTGTGGAGGGAGAAACAGAAACAGCCAAACAACTGCGAGTTGAGACATGGTTGTTAGGTGACTTCTTATGCAAGAATTACCTATTGGGAGGAATTGACAATGCCATGTACAATGTGTGCCAAGACATGACTTTTGCGAAGATTCTCTGGGAATCTCTTGAGAAGAAATACAAAACAGAGAATGTCGGATAGAAGAAATTTATTATAGGTAGGTTCCTGGACTAAAAGATGATAGAGTCAAGGACAATTATGTCTCAGTTGGGTGAAATTTAATTGATCATACATGAAATATTATATGAGGGAATGAAGCTCTGCGAGATGTTTCAAGTTGCCACAATTATTGAAAAGTTACCTCCATAATGGAAGGACTCCATGACCTATCTGAGACAAAAAAAAAGTAGATTAGTCTTGAAGACCTTGGAGTTCAATTGAGGATCGAAGAGGACAACATGAAGTCTGAGAAGGCTAGCTACAAGACTATGGACTCTAAGGCCAACATCGTCGATGGTGGAAAGTGCTACGTTTGTGGGAAAAATGGTCACTCTTGGTTCTTTGGAGTTTTCCACTGTACCACTATTATCATAATAAAGTGTGAACGGTTTATCCATATCTGAAAAAACTTCCAGATCTGCCAAGGACTTACGGAGCCAGACTGCTTCCTTAGCTGCTTCACAAGCTACTACATATTCAACCTCCATGTTGGAGTCAGCAATACAAGATTGCTTTATGCTCCTCCATACTATAGCCCAACCACCTATGGTGAACACTAATCCAGATATTGATTTCCTAGAATCGACAACTGTCTGAAAATCAGAGTCAATATATCCTCTCAGAATCATATCATGACTTGTATATACAAGCATATAATTTCTCGTTCTCCGAAGATACTTGAGAATATGTTTCACCGCTACCCAATGATCTAATCTTGGGTTGGCTTAAAATCTATTGACTACTCCCACTGTAAAATAGATGTCTGGTCTCGTGCATAACATAGCATACATAAGATTTCCAACTGCTGAAGCATATGGTATATGTCTCATCTCCTCAACTCCTTGAGGTGTCTTAGTAGACTTATCCTTAGACAAATGAATTCCATGCCTGAAAGGTAAATTACCATTCTTGGAATTCTGCATACAAAATCGCACAAGAATCTTGTCGATATAGGTTGCTTGAGACATTACTAACAGTTGTTTCTTGCGATCCCGAATGATCTTGATCCTAAGTACATAACTTGCCTCTCCCAAATATTTCATTTAGAATTGGTTAGCTAGCCATATTTTTACGTCTGATAAATCTGTACATCATTCCCAATGATTAAAATATCATCAACGTATAACACAAGGAAAACCACCTTACCCTCAATGATGCGCTTGTAGACACAAGGCTCATCGATGTTATGCTCAAAGTTATAAGACTTGATCGTAGTATCAAACCTTATGTTCCAAGATCTAGATGTTTTCTTAAGTCAATAAATGGACCTTTACAACTTGCAAATGTTTTTCTCTTGACCTTGGGTAATGAACCCCTCTGGTTGTACCATAGAGATACTCTCATCAAGATTGCCATTCAAGAATACAGTCTTGACGTCTATTTTCCAAATCTCAGCAATGGAAAGAAGAATCCTAATGGATTTAAGCATGGCTACTGGCGAGAAAGTCTCTTCATAATCAACTCCCTCTTTCTGGGTATAACTCTTTGCCACAAGCCTAGCCTTGAAAGTCTGTCATTTCCCATCTATTCCTTTTTTTCTCTTGTAGATCCACTTGCAACCTATGAGTTTTACTCCATCATGTTGGTCTACAAGTTCCCAGACTGAGTTAGAGTACATAGACTCGATCTCGAGGTTCACGGTTTTGAGCCATTCCTCTTTATCAGTATCTTCTATTGCACTACGATAGGTCAATGGATCATCTATACCATCATAAGATGTAATAACTTGCACCTCACCATTTCCTAGATAGCGTTCAGGTTGTCTCACAACCTTCCCACTACGTCTAGGTGGTATGGTATCCTGATAAACTGCATCTGATTTTCAGATGTAGAAGGTGTTATGTCTTTTTCAACATTTGAAAATGGTGTACTGGTCATACCAGCAAGTAACTCCTCAAATAATACTTTACTTCGAGGTTTGAACTCTCTCATATAGTCCTCCTCAAGAAATGTAGTATTTGTCGACACAAATATTTTACTATCTTCTGGACTATAAAAGAATCCACACCTAGTTTCCTTAAGATAGCCTACAAATAGGCACACTTGTGAACGTGGTTCCAACTTAGTAGTCTTGCTCTTTAGCACATGTGCCAGACACCCCTATATGCGGAAACGTCACAAACTAACTTTAAGACCATTCCACAACTCTAAGAGAGTCTTAGAAACAGACTTAGAAGGAACTACATTCAGGATATACATTGCAGTTTGCAATGCATACCCCCAGAAAGAATTGGGTAGAGTTCTATAACTAAACATTGATCTCATCATGTCTAGAAGGGTCTGATTTCTCATTTCTGCAACACCATTTTGTTGTGATGTTTGATAAGCGCTAAATATATCAATATTTACCGTCTCTTTTACTAATATTTTGTATATTTTCTTGAGTTTTGTGAATATTTTGATGTGTTTTATGTATTTTGTAGATAAATAAGGTTTTAGGACTCACTGGAATCAAATCAGGGCCAAAACATTGAAAAATGAACAAAAATGGTAAAATTAGAATTTTGCATCGCGACGCGCAACACTTCTGTGTCGCGACCGCTAAAGTGCACCAGACACGTGTCAATATCAGAGAGACTTACGATCATACACACTTGCTAACATGTGCCGGTCACGTGTTTACATCACATCAATTTTGCTATCATACGCCGGACACGTGTCATCATATCATGCTGCCGACACTACACGTCATTACGTACGTCAGTGTTGTGACGCACACAACTTCACGCATCGCAACGTCGAGTCAATAATTCTACCGACAGCCACGTGTTATGATTTTGTTAATCAATGGCGCGTTGCGACGCGTGGACCAAAACTTTACCTATAAATTGAGGCCGAATTCATTTGAAAATTTTCATACATTCTTCTGAGGATTTCCTTAAGAATACTAAGAAGATTGTATCTTGTTTGTTTATTTACAGCTTTCTTGTATTTAATTTTTATTTTATGCAATAGTTCTTTCTTTATTTTACTTTTCAGTATGAGGAGGTAACTCCCCTCTACTAGGGTGAATGGTAAAGATTTTATTACTAATATTTAGATTAATCTCCCTTAATTATAATATATAAACTATTTTAAAACCTGACTTAATGGGATACCGCCTTTATGGTCGGTTGGACTTAATTAAATTGATTTAACCTGAATAAATTGGATACCGCCTTTATGGTCGGTTGGAATTAATCATAAATTTGACTTAATTAGGATACTGCCTTTATGGTCGGTTGATAATGTCATGCAAAGTTTATATATTATAATAAGGGAGATATCTAAATTAGAAGTAATAAAAGTGGATCCTCTAACCCCCAATATTTTCTTTTATTGTTAATTTATTATTTTAATTTCCAGCTTTACTTTATGTCATTTACTTTATTATGTCTTTAATATTTCTAGATATGTGTGGTAACTGAACCCCGTATCTAGGGTTGTGATGAATTCCAATATCACCATTTTATAAGTGGTTATTTTGTGTCCTGATTAATATAAAGGTTTATTTATTGAGTCTTAAGCTTAATGCTTCTTATTAATTGGCCACTAATAAGATTGATGTGGTAAACTTAAAATGAACTTGACGAAGGGATTTTACGTTTCTGCCTTCAACTTAATAACTCATGATCTCACTTAATGATTAGATACCCCTTAAAAGATTTCCTTTCAGGATAGACATATATCTGTCGGGCGGGGGTAGCCATTATTGGAACTTAATCTTAATGAATTCATGTAACTTGGTTAACATAGACATATGATTAATTGAGTTACACTGGGTATTTTCATCTGACCATCGACAAAGGCTTTTGCATAATTTCGTGTTCCAGGTTAATAAACCAATATATTGCACAAACATGAGAAAACCACTCCATCTTTAAAAGATATTAAATAATTCACAACCCTAGATAGTTTTATAATATTAGATTTTCCTTTAATTTACTTTCGCACTGTTTTATTTACTTATTTTAACAAAAATCACCATCCAATCAACAAACCAATCTATTAGTCACTCGTAAATATTTAACTTCATAAATTGATAGCTAAGTTATTAAGTCCTCGTAGGATAGATATATTTTATACTACTTGAGCAATATGTGCGCTTACGTTATGTGAGTTATTTCACCGATCAAGTTTTTTGCACCGTTACCGAGGACTTATTTATCTTTCACTATTAATTTTGGGGTTAGATACATTTACTTGTGTCTAATTTGTTTTTACTTATTATTTATGTTTTCTTGTGTTTCAGGTTCTCACTCACTACATGAGAAGAACCGGAAGCTTTGAAATCCGTCCGCTTGACCCAGAAATTGTAAAAACCATCAGACAGTTGGTAAGGGAAAGACGAGAAGGTCAAAAAACACTGATCAATATGGAACTTGAACCTTTGGAGGTTGCACCACCAATTCCCATTCGAGACAGAACTATTCCGGTGGTTGACAGCTTCATTTCATGTATTGTACTTCCTCTCTTACCAGCAAATGCGTGTGACATCAAAATATGCATTCAGATGATACAACTGTCAGTTCAGTTTGGGGGGAATGCAACTGAAGATCCTAATGCCCACATTAGCAACTTCCTGGAAGATTGCGGAACATTAAATTACAACCGAGCGGCAGAAGAAGCAATTGTTGGAGTTTCTACGGCCCCGATGATCGAATACAAAGCAAGAAATAAGTGTGAATACAATCGAGGAAGTTGCAGAATACTTACATCGATCGGTTGAGTGACGCGGCGACGAACAAAAATTATTTTCTGCTCACTGTCATGCTCGGCAGTGAGCTGCTGTTCTTCCTCCAAGATGCGGCTTTGGTGCTCCTTGAACAAGCTCCAAGCTTCATCAAATGATTCCAAGCTCATGGGTGGACTTCCCTATCACCTTCGTATGTCTCTCGGAGTGCTAGCTCTCAAGATATTTGCCACAAATTTCCCACACTTTGGCTTCCCTTAGCTCACGGCAGTGAGCAGCAGAAGAGAGAAGAAAGGCAGCCCCTTGGCGTGAAGGAGAGGAAGAGAAAGAGAAAGAGTGAGTTGTGTGATGGTTGGCCAAAAGTGTGTATCTAATACCACTTTTTATTTTCCAAAAAATTAATTAATTGATTTCCAAAATCAAAAAACAAATACCAAACATTTAAATATATTAAATGTCTATCATGCCATCACACTTGACTGTATTACACTCAACCATCAACTTCCATCAAGTCACATCACTCAATCAATCAAGTCACAAGTTGTCATATCACTCAAAGTGACTAATAATTTGACGCTTGATGCGACTAGTGATTTGACGCTTGATTTGACTTGCGTGCCGCACTCAAATTCGAAATGCGAATGCGCTCGCAAATAATCTTGGGTTCGCTAATTCCAAATTAACGAATTTTCCGTTGCGACGCAATTAAATGATTATGCCTAGCGAAATCACTATTCACGTCGCCAACGAATTAATTCTAAATTAATTTGTTCGCCCAAATTAAAATCTAATTTTAATTCCGCGTCGAAATCCAATTTTGTATAATATATCAAATATATTATTTTATCAATTAATTCTAAATTAATCGTTCTCTCTCTTTAAATGATATTTTATTCCATATAAAATATCTCCTCAATTAATCCTATATTAATTTTCTATCTCTTCTAATTAATCCTAGATTAATTAAAAGTGCGAGTCATACGCCATCGGTGAATCTTCGGGAAGCGACCCATGATATCCCCGGATATGTTGGCAGTAAATACGGTCGTCGGACTATCCGAACACATAGGTACCAAGTACTATGTTTTACCGATTTACAAGACAAGGTTGGCTTCTAGCAAAGCGCCATGCCTACCCAATTCTCCAGAAATATCCTTACAGGAATATATGATCTATATCAGGCGTAGTATACGTAGTATTGCGTATTTCTGTCCAGTATCGGATGATCACGTGCTAGGCCTGGGGCTGGAATTATGTCTGCCCCGTACGAAGCACATGTCAGATGTCTGGTGACTAGTCTCTATATCGGATAAACATGACCTTGTTATTTTATCCCGATGACTGCAGTACTTAAGAGTACTAGTACCGTATCCTACGTGACCATCATCTCTACTATGACTAGAGTGATACTTTCGTCTTGACATAACACCCAACACACTACGATTTTCAATATACCCAGCAGAGGCGTACACAGAACCTGTTAAAGCCCTGGACGACCACAACCAAAGTATATTGATTGTCGCAAGTATTAGCGGTGCAAGTCTCAGGTTAAGACCAAATACACCTACCCTGATTTCGGACTTCCATAGACACATAGTCATACTAAAAATGGAATTCCAAGGGGGTCTATCCAGAGCGAAGCTGTTTCCCGTACCATCGGTAAAACACAACCTCCTATTACACTTGTATGAGTATCCTATACCCAAATATATGAGAACTATGTCGTTATGCTGTCACAACGCGCACAAGTGTAATACTAGTCTTTTACGCATTATCGATGTCCAATCTCCATAATACTCTGACGAGGGATATTTAATGATTTATCCTTCGTGGACTGATACTGTCTAATATCATTCTCAATCCATGAACAATTCATAAGGACCTCCTATCATTTAGTCATCTTGGTGATCTAATCACAAATGATAAGAAATCAATCTCATTTGTCACAATAGTAAATTTGTACAACAACACCATGATCTGTACAAACAGTGACGTTATAGGTCATAATTGTCCAAAAATCTCCCACTTGGCCTATAGCCAGTCACTCAAGTGTCTTACACCCGAACTATGTACGGTTGTCTCAAACTACTGAGAAAAGGTTTTCGTCAGTGGATTTGCATGATTATCATCTGATGCGATTTATTCGATCATCACATCGCCACGATGTATAACCCGAACGAATCAGATGAATATCGAAGTATGTATCTGGATCGTTAATGAGACCATTAATTCTTTAGCCTGTGCTGACGCCTAGCTCAGCTGCTAACAGAACTATATCTAATCTAATTAGATTTGTTATCGACCCAAATGGCTTCTATTGCCGCTTCAGCTGCAGCAATAACCCGCATTTGTTGTTTATTCGGTAACAGTATCTTGCTTGGAAGATTTCCAGCTCACTGTACCGTTATTCAAACATTATAGTACCGTTTGCAACTTATAGTCGTTTTTATCGGTTTAGGAAACTTGCAGTAGTGATCCCAATCACTTCAAGTTCTCCTTCTCTATAGTTTAAGACAACATCTTTAGATCTCTAAGATACTAAGTATGTTCTTAACTTCAATCCAGTGACTATCACTAGGATTGGCCTGATTGTGAATCCATATGCTCAAAGCGTATGAGACACCAGGTCGCGTACATTTTTCAATTTACGATTTCTCAGAGAGTTTCATGAAAGCCAAGCTTTCACCGATAATTATTTTGGGAATATCATTTCCAAGAAATGACATATATTATCATTATTTATAGGACATTTATTGTCAGTGCGCTCCCACTAACCTCCTTATATACACAAGAATCATTCTCATTTTGAATTAAATCATAAACTATTATGATTACATCAAAATGGTAATTCCAAGAACCTAATGCTTGCTTCAATCCAAACATGGATCGAATAACCTGCAAACCTTGTTTGCTAGTTATTATACGACAAAACCGTCAGGATGTTGTAAACATCCTCCAAAAGGTTTCCTTTTCAGGAAAGTGATTTTCCCGTTAAGCTGTCGTATTTCATAAATGAAACATGCAGCATTAGCAAGCATTATCGAAATGGATTCATCGTGGCAACATGTAAAAGGTTGAATCGTAATCAACATAATGTTGATAACGATACCTTTCCACTAAAAGCCTAGCTTTATATGTTGGTACATTACCATCCATGTATGTCTTCCTTGGAGACTTATATAGTACCAATAGGCACAATGCCTTGCGGTACATCAACTAGTATCCAAACTTGTTGATTTACATGGAATCCATTTCGGATATCATGGCACTTTGCCATAATCAGGGAGTCGATACCTTATATCACTTCCCCATACGTAGTCATTTGGTATACCTCAATAAGATTGACATCTTTATGAGGTGAGATCAGAAACCCATACCCCAGGTTGTTTTCTGACTTTCTACGACATACGCGGTTCTTGTGTATTCGAAGATTACTGGTATAGATTCATCCTTGATGAACTATTCATGTTCCATTAAGATTCGGTGCCTGGAATAGTATTACTCTGATTTTCATCGAGTTTTACTATCCTCCCACTTACCACTGCATATCGGTATTCCTCTTAGGAAAACCACATGGTGAGCAACAATTACATTGTTCTCTAGTGAGTTGTATAAGTACTATACTTATGGTATCCCTAGGATAACCTACAATTGGCACTTATCCAATTTGCGTTTCAGTTTGGTATCATCCAAACATATGCCAAGCATACCCAAATATTCAGGAATGAAAAACCTGGTTTCTTTCCTGTTCATATCTAATATGATATCTGTCAAACAAGTTTTTATGGAACCTTATTCTAAATAAGTTATGCACTATTATGTGTATCCGTTGAAGGAAATGGTAGCTCAGAGTGACTCATGATTAACCTTATCATGTCTTACAAAATTCGGTTACTCATTTCGGACACACCGTCAAGTTGACGTGTTCCGGGAGGAGTCCTCATTGAAAGAATACTATACTCTTTCAAGTATACTTGAAAATTATTGCTTAAGTATTTTCCATTACGGTCTTACCGTGATGGTTTAATACTTTAGCCGATCTATTTGTCTATTTCGTGTCGAAACTGTAAAAGTTTCTGATTTGTGTTTCAAAAGAAACACATAACCATAACGCGATGCCACATCTGTATAGGTCACGAAATATTCATATCCACCTCTAGCCTAGCTAGACATGGGCCCACTTGCTTCAATATGAACTAGGGCTAATAGATCGGTGGCATTTACACTTTTACCAAGTAAAGGTGTTATAGGCACTTTGCCTAATAAACTAGATTCGTAGACATTATTTGAATAGAATCAAATTTGTCCTTGTACCCACTCTTCAAAAGTGCGGATATACGAGTCTTGTTTAATTGTGTCCCAGACAACAATGCCACAAAATAGTTTCTTCAGATCAAATCAGTTTGAGCTATTTATTTGTCATGTTATATATTTAAGATTTTATTTATATTCAAAATATAAATACTGTTATTCACATCTAATGTGTTTATCTCAATATCATCTTTATAAAATAAAACACTTTAGTGTTCTAGAATATAAAGGTTCACCCGCAGCGGGTTAAACACTGATATAGAGATAATGTTTCTAGTCAAACTAGTTACATTATAACAGTTTCCAAATTTAGGTACACACCCGAAGGGTAGTTCCTAAATTAGGTTACTACGGTCAAAACAGAGACTTTCGTCCCGTTTCTGATTCGCAGAGAAATCTCAATTGAAGGCCAGTATCCTGGTTATAACAGATTCTGAACATCAATACATATTTATGTACCACACTAAGTATTTAAAATCCAATTTTAATACTAGTAGTGAACATATTTATGACAAACATATTTGAAGTCAGAGCCTTGCCCGTCTTCTATTCCTTCATGTCTGCTTTGTCCAAACGGCAGTCACGCTTCCGCGATCCCGTTTGCCACATTTTAGGTAGACATTTTGGGATATGTCATTTATCTTCCTAGAAGATTATAATGATTTTGCCTTTGCCCTTTTCACATTCCAGAAGCCTTCGGCCAAGCCTTGGTCTTCTATAATATCGAAGTAAGGTGCGCCTTGCACTACTTGCCTTATTGCAAACTTTTGACTTTGTCTCCTTGAAAATAGTCATTAACTCTCCAAGAGTTATTTATTGCAATTTAGTACTTCTAAAATCTAAGTATAGATTTATGAAGATCCTTCAATTTCATTATCATACTTTAAGGATCTAATCCTTAGTTCTGATTAAGAAATTAAGGAGTCTAATTAGCAAGCCTAATGGATTAAGCACTAAAGTTATCATTACATAAATCTTCCAAAGATTATGCTCTACTATTTGCTTAACTCCGGGCTTAGGCATAATATGTTATTTTATTAAATAAAGTAACTTATTATTTTCCAGGACCATCCTGAAAATTTATTCCCAATTTGAAAAATTAAACCATTTAAATACATTTTCCCTAGGATTATGTTTTAAATGTCAATCTTTCAATCTTATCTTGATTCTAATAGTCCAACTATTTAATCAACGATTTCAGGTACTTTTAAATATAATGATTGTTATAGTCCAACTATATTAATCAACTATACTTTTAATTTGTTTGTATACAGTCCAGCTGTTAATTAAAACAACGTTTAAATATTAGTCCAACTAACATTTAATTTATTTGACGAATAATATTTGATTGAGCGCGTATGGCAAGTAATTAAAATAATATTGCAAATTTAATTCTTGCCTCCCACAATTTTTCGGCGAGCCTCTAACCCTCTGTCGAGTACTCGGGAAACCATGTTTCCTAGCGGGCTAGGATCCTGTTAAATATCACACAATCTTGACTTTGGCCAACAAATTGTATGATAATTAACTAGGTAGATCTCTAAGATCGATTGGATCCAATCCAATTCCTAGATCCAGTAGGGGGACATCCAAGTCCGAAATATATATACAATATACATGCCAATATATCCAATATATTGCCTAACCTTTTTTCCTCTGAATCAACTAAGCCTTGGCTTTGGCACAACAAACTTATTGATCCCAGTTAAGCGCGACCCATTGACCATGGAAAGCTTCGTAATAAATGTCGATGGACAAGAAGTGGTCTTGACTTTGGCCAACAAACCACAACTTGGATAAGCCACCGATATGGAACAAAGCCTTCGTGATTCAAACACATCCTCGACGAACAAAGGTCTTGACTTTGGCCAACAAACCAATGCCGTCTTAGATCTTGAGTAAGAATCACTCAATGGAAGGAAAAACGCTTAATATTTAGCGAGGGTTTTTTGAGTGCAAATTGGCAACCAATTTATTATCTTTGTTAAGGTCTCATCATCATACACCCTTAAATATGCATTCTAAACACATAATAAAGCGCGTATAAATAAATAATAATGATTTGCGGATGTATACTTAACACATTGATCCTAGATCAAATCTCTCAATTTCTCTCTCCCGCTAGCACAAGTATCACTTCTACCCGTTACACTACACTTCTAAAGAAACCTCATTTACATTGAGGGGAATAGGTGATAAGAGAATACAAAGAATAAGTAGGTAATAAGGCTGGACACGCAAGTCCAATTAATTAATCAAATTTATTACAACAATTTCTAAAATTGTCCCACCCTTCTAATATCCATTCGATATACATTATTCATGCATCGCAACCATGTATTCACACAAGCATGCTATCAATCAATCTAATCAAATTAAGTAATCTGATAATTAGTGACCATCCAATGTTCAAACAACGATTTGATTTTGCGCGAGTCAAACTCGTTTTGCGAATAAGTACTCAAAGTACAAATTCTCGAATTAAATTAAACTACATAATTAAATCCAATTCAATTTGTATTTAATACTAATTCGTTATTTAATTCCAAATTAAATATTACACTTTATTAATAAACCTTTACGACTTAAATTCCAAATTTAATCGTTACGGGTCTCAAAGCCCGATTAATATCCAATATTAATTTAATTAAAGTCCAATGGGCTTTTAATTAATTTCTTGAGGCGTGGACTTTTGGTCAACTCGGGTCAAACCCAATAACCAAAGTCCAATCCGGGAGTTACCCCATAAGCCTAGAAATCAATTTAGGCCCATTAGGCCCAATTAAACTTCAAAGGTCCATTAGTCACATTTGGGCTTTATGGAAGCGGTTTTGGGCCCAATTGGATCCAACCAATTTAGCCTAAACCCAACTTGGTACAACCAAGCCCAATAAGCCCAATAACAACTTTTAAAGCCCAAATCCAATTTAAAGCCCAATTAATTAAACACAAAAAAATCCAAATTTCATATTTAATTAACCAAAGTGTATTACATAATTAATTACCTAATTAACATTTATAAAACATCAATTTATACAATTAATCATGCTCAATTACATCAATTAGTGTCCAACACATTTTGATTAAAAATCAAACCCAAATCATGCTATAATGCTCTCGGCTTTGGAGGGGATTTTGTGTCTGATTCGGTTTCAATCCAATTAAATCCACAATCGACATTAAATCAACATCCTCATTGATTCCAACTCATCCAATGAATCAAAAAATCAAAATCCAATACATTTAGGGCTACTCAAACTCTCGGCCAAGCAAGATAAATTGGGAAAAATTGTTCCAAACAAAATTTAATCAAATTGATCCAATCAATCATCAGTTAAACATGTATTAAGCATACTCAAACATCCAATTCATTCAAATCATGCTCAAAAACATTTTACCCAAATTTTAAGCCCTAATCAAATTTCATGCTTTTCAATCGCTCAAGATACCATTGTTGGAGTTTCTACGGCCCCAAGGATCGAATACAAAGCAAGAAATAAGTGCGAATACAATCGAGGAAATTGCGGAATACTTACATCGATCGGTTGAGAGACGCGGCGACAAACAAAAATTATTTTCTGCTCACTGTCATGCAAGGCAGTGAGCTGCTGTTCTTCCTCCAAGATGCGGCTTTGGTGCTCCTTGAACAAGCTCCAAGCTTCGTCAAATGATTCCAAGCTCATGGGTGGACTTCCTTATCACCTTCGCATGTCTCTCGGAGTGTTAGCTTTTAAGAAATTTGCCACAAATTTCCCACACTTTGGCTTCCCTTAGATCACGGCAGTGAGCAGCAGAAGAGAGGAGAAAGGCAGCCCATTGGGCATGAATGAGAGGGAGAGAAAGAGAAAGAGTGAGTTGTGTGATGGTTGGCCAAAAGTGTGTATCTAATACCACTTTTTATTTTCCAAAAAATTAATTAATTGATTTCCAAAATCAAAAAACAAATACCAAACATTTAAATATATTAAATGTCTATCATGCCATCACACTTGAGTGTATTACACTCAACCATCAACTTCCATCAAGTCACATCACTCAATCAATCAAGTGATAAGTTGTCACATCACTCAAAGTGACTAATGATTTGACATTTGATGCGACTAGCGATTTGACGCTTGATTTGACTTGCGTGCCGCACTCGAATTCGAAATGCGAATGCGCTCGCAAACAATCTCAGGCTCGGGTTTGCTAATTCCAAATTAACGAATTTTCCGTTGCGACGCAATTAAATGATTATGCCTAGCGAAATCACTATTCACATCGCCAACAAATTAATTATAAATTAATTCGTTTGCCCAAATTAAAATCTAATTTTAATTCCGCATCGAAATCCAATTTCGTATAATATATCAAATATATTATTTTATCGATTAATTCTAAATTAATCGTTCTCTCTATTTAAATGATATTTTATCCCAGATAAAATATCTCCGCAATTAATCCCAGATTAATTTTCTCTCTCTTCTAATTAATCCCAGATTAATTAAAAGTGCGAGTCATATGTCATCGGTGAATCTTCGGGAAGTGACCCATGAGATCCCCGGATATGTTGCCAGTAAATACGGTCATCGGACTATCCGAACACGTAAGTACCAAGTACTACGTTTTACCGATTTACAAGACAAGGTTGGCTTCTAGCAAAGCGCCATGCCTACCCAATTCTCCAGAAATATCCTTACATGAATATAGGATCTATATCAGGCGTAGTATACGTAGTATTGTGTATGTCGATCCAGTATCGGATGATCACGTGCTAGGCCTGAGGCTAGAATTGTGTCTGCCCCGTACGAAGCACATATCGGATAAACATGACCTTGTCATTTTATCCCGATGATTGCAGTACTTAAAAGTACTAGTACTGTATCCTACGTGACCATCATCTCCACTATGACTGGAGTGATACTTTCGTCTTGACATCACACCCAACACACTACGATTCTCAAAATACCTAGCAGAGGCGTACACAGAACCTGTTAAAGCCCTGGACGACCACAACCAAAGTATATTGATTGTCGCAAGTATTAGCGGTGCAAGTCTCATGTTAATACCAAATACACCTACCCTGATTTCGGACTTCCATAGACACATAGTCATACTACCAATGGAATTCCAAGGGGGTCTATCCAGAGCGAAGCTGTTTCCCATACCATCGTTAAAACACAACCTACTATTACACTTGCATGAGTATCCTATACCCAAATATATGAGAACTATGTCGTTATGCCCTCACAATGCGCACAAGTGTAATACTAGTATTTTACGCATTATCGATGTCCAATCTCAATAATACTCTGACTAGGGATATTTAATGATTTATCCTTCATGGACTGATACTGTCTCATATCATTCTTAATCCATGAACAAATCATAAGGACCTCCTATCCTTTATTCATCTTGGTGATCTAATCACAAATGATAAGAGAGCAATCTCCTTTGTCACATAGTTAATTTGTACAACAACACCATGATCTGTACAAATAGTGACGCTATGGGTCATAATTGTCCAACAACAATGAGATTGCGTTGGTTTTCTTATTCCTTGAAAGACATAGCTAAAGCTTGGCTACATTCACTACCAGCAGGTTCCATCACAACTTGGAACATTCTAGCCATCAAATTCCTTGGAAAGTACTTTCCCCCAGCCAGAATTGCAAAACTGAGGAATAACATCACATCCTTTATGCAACATGACTCAAAATCCCTCTGCGAAGCTTGGGAAAGATATAAGGAATTGCTCTGGAAATGTCCTCACCATGAGTTTGCAAAGTGGCTACAAGTCCAAACCTTCTATAATGGACTTTCTAGACTAATGAGAACTACAATAGATGCTGCTGTTGGAGGAGCTTTAATGGAAAAATGAGCAGATCAGGCCTCAGAAAGAAGCATGATTCAATGAATAGCAGGAATCCACGAAGTCGGAGCCAACACAACAATGAATGCCAAGCTAGAGCAGATGTGCAAATGCTTGGAAACACTTAACACGTAAGTTGTAAACATTGTCGGTGCCATAAGTTCACCACATGGATGAGCACCAGAGGCAAACCAACATGATCAGATGGTGAATTATGTCAATAATTTCAACAGACAGGGAAACAATCCATATTCCAAATCCATATTCCAATACCTATAACCTATGGCGGAGGAATCATCCCAATTTCGCATGGAGCAACAATTCAGGGAAAAAAGAACAATCCACCACCCGGATTCCAACAAAAAAATAAAGGCCATGAGTATGAAAAAGAACCAGAAATAATAGAATTACTTGCAGAGACTTTCAAAAAGCAAGAAGCCAAATACGATGCTTTGTTTCAAGCCCAAGCAGCAATCAATCAAAGCCAATCAGCATCTATAAAGGCACTAGAAAATCAAATAGGACAACTAGCCAATGCTCATAGTTACAGACCGTAAGGAAATCTGCCTAGCAACACAGAACCAAATCCAAGGAACAGAAGGAATGAGCAATGTCAAGCAATTACTTTGAAAAGCGGTAGTGAGATCAACAAAGAAGTTGGAGTCAAGGCATCCACTGAGGAAGTTCCAAAAGAATGCAGTGAAATAGAGCCACAAATTGAGGAAAAAGAAAATGATCAAGAAAAATTCACTCCACCTCCACCTTTCCCACAGCGTCTCCAGAAACATAAACTGGACAAGCAATTTGCTCGATTCATGGAAATCCTTAAAAAGCTGCTTATCAACATTCCATTTGCAGAAGCGTTGGAACAAATGCCCAGCTATGTCAAATTCATGAAAGATATTCTTTTACGAAAATAAAGATTGGGAGATTACGAGACAATAGCATTGACAGAAGAATACAACGCCATTATTCAGAGGAAGCTCCCCCATAATTTGAAAGATCATGGCAGTTTCACCATCCCTTGCACCATAGGAGAACATAACTTCGGTAAGGCTTTGTGTGATTTAGGTGCTAGTATTAACTTGATGACATTTTCTATTTACAGGAAACTGCAGATTGGAGAAGCAATGCCCACCTTAATCCCTTTGCAATTTGCTGATATAACGCTCACATTTCCGAGAGGTGTAGTTGAAGATGGACTGGTCAAAGTCAAAAAATTCATTTTCCCAGCAGATTTTATTATCCTTGGCAAGGAGGAAGATAAAGACGTGCCCATTATCCTCGAGAGACCATTCTTGACTACAGGTCGAACCATTATTGATGTACAAAAAGGTGAACTAACCATGAGGGTTCAGGACCAAGAAGTAACATTCAATGTTTTCAAAGCTATGGAATTCCTGAATGACGAAAAGAAAGAGGAATGTTTCAGACTTGATGTGATAGATAGCACCGTCCAGAACTCTGATGAAATGAAAAGTTCCACTGACAAACTTAAAGCATGCAATTTGCCTATGGAGCTTGAAGATAAAGCGTACTGCGCACTGAAGAAGTTAAATCTTGATCTACAAGTAACTCAAGAGAAAAGGCTCCACCAACTCAACGAATTGGAGGAATTTCACATACAGCCTTTCGAGAATGCCAAACTGTACAAAGAAAAGACCAAGAAGAGACATGATGAGAAGTTAGTGCGTATACAACTGGAACCGGGGCAGCGGGTATTATTCAGCAAATCAAGGTTGAAAATTTTCCCTGAGAGATTAAAATCACGATGGTCATGTCCATTCTTAATCACCCATGTTTTACTAGATAGAACCTTTGAGTTACATGATCCCAACTCGAATAAAACCTTCAAAGTTAAAAGCAAGTATGTCAAGCACTACTTGGAAGAATCATTGGAGCGACAACAAGAAAGTGTCACACTTTCATATCCAACATAACATTCGGGTAGTCATGTCTAGCTGACGACGTTAAACTTAGCATTAGCAAGGAGGCAACCCATGCAATTTGTGTATATATTAAGATTTGGTGTGTTTTATTTTTGTAGGTAAAGTAACATTTCAGGATGGAAGACATTCTCACAAATCTTCACAAGCAATTTCCTTTTCTCCCTTAAAACTCTCTGATGAAAGTATACAAAGCTCGCATGGAACGAATGAGACTACTGATGAACAAAAGTATTCTTATTGACATTTGTTGGTTAATTGAAGCACGAGTTCGATTAGCAGGTGAGTCTTTTGACTCTTTTGTTTCATATCTGCCTGGTTTAGGAAGAAGCACTTATGCTAAGAAAAAAAGAGCTAAAAGATTAGGTGTTTGCTATAAATGTGCACGCATGACATGTAATACTCATTATCACTCTTTAGGAATGGTGTCTGATAACCGTGAAGATAAAATTAAATTCATTGGGGATGACATGAGTAAGGAGTCTTTATATGACATATTATTGACTCTTGAGACGCATTCCAGTGGATATGTGTATCACATAATTTTCTTGTTACATGCACAATTTCGAAAAGAAAGACAACAATTAAGTCTCGGGAATCTGACTTTAAAAGACATTGTTTGCCAATTTATGAGAAAATTAGATGAGAAGCTTGTCTCTGACGCATAGACATCAATCAAGCTGTTAGTTCTTATAAATATTATTATCTCTTTGTCTTTGTCTTTAACTAATAATTATGATTTATTTTGTTAGTTTCTTTTATTTTCTCCGACAGGATCCAGACTTTTTGACTTTCAAGATTTATTTTACTGTTTAGCTAATATTTGTCATTTGGCAGGTACTAGTGCTTTTATTACTCACCATTTTTCATGTTCTATAAATTCAGCTCGTCATTGCACTCTTGAAGACATCCAGATTTGAGAAAGAAATACATAAAAAATATAAAATATAAGAAATTGAAGCAACTTCAAGAAGACGAGTTGTAAACATCTGTGTGTTTTACGGTACTAGTGTTGGTTCAAAACCAGAGTTCGTTGAGGCAATACATGTTAGAGTTGGCTAAGGTCCCAAGGATCAATAAACAAGCATGAAACATAAATGAATACAATGAGGGAGTTGCGGAACACTCACATCGATCGGTTGAGTGACGCGAGAGGCAATAAAATTTCTCTTTCTGCTCGGCAGTGGCTGATTTTGGCCTCCAAGAATCGGCTTCATCTTCAAGTTTTTTTTGAGCTCCAAGCTTTGTCAAACGATTCTCGGCTCATGGGTGGACTTCCCTATCACCTTCGCAAGTCTCTCGGAGTGGTAGCTCTCTTGATTTTTGCCACAAAAATCAAGCACTTGGCTTCCCTATAGCTCACGGCAGTGAGCAGCAGAAGAGAGGAGAAAGGCAGCCATTTGGGCGTGTGAGAAGAGAGAATGAAGAGAATAGTGTTGTGTTTTTGTTACAAAAAAAATGGTAAATAGATTTTCCAAAAATAAAATACCAAATATTTGCCTCCAAAAGTCAAAGCCATCAAAGGCTTCAACCACTCCCATCAACTTACATCAAGTCAATCAAGTTGTCAAGTCACATCACTCAAAGTGACTTTTGATTTGACGCTTGATGTGACTAATGATTTGACGCTTGATATTACTTGCGTGCCGCACTCGAATTCGAAATGCGAATGCGCTCGCAAACAATTCCGGGCTCAGGTTCGCTAATTCTAAATTAACGAATTTTCTGTTACGACGTAATTAAATGATTATGCCTAACGAAATCACTATTCACGTCGCTAACAAATTAATTTAGAATTAATTCGTTCGCCCGAATTAAAATCTAATTTTAATTCCGCGTCGAAATCCAATTTCGTTTTAATATATCGAATATATTAATTAATCGATTAATTCCAAATTAATCGTTCTCTCTCTTTAAATGATATTTTATCCCAGATAAAATATCTCTGCAATTAATCCCAGATTAATTTTCTCTCTCTTCTAATTAATCCCAGATTAATTAAAAGTGTGAGTCATACGTCATCGGTGAATCTTCGGGAAGCGACCCATGAGATCTTTGGATATGTTGGCAGTAAATTCGGTCGTCGGACTATCCGAACACGTAAGTACCTCGTACTACTTTTATACCGATTTACAAGACAAGGTTGGCTTCTATCAAAGCGCCATGCCTACCCAATTCTCCAGAAATATCCTTACAGGAATAAAGGATCTATATGAGACGTAATATACATAGTATTTCATATTTCGATCCAGTATCAGATGATCACATGCAAGGCCTAGGGCTAGTACAGTGTCTGCCCCATACGAAGCATATATCGGATTACGAGCAACTAGTCTCTTTAATATCGGATAATCATGACCAAGTCATATTATCCCGATGGTTGCAACCTTTTTAGAGAACCAATTCTTTATCCCTGCGCGATCATCAACTCCATATGACTGGAGTGACACTTCCGTCTTGACATCACACCCAACACACTACGATTCTCAAAACACCCAGCATAGGCGTACACAGAACCTGTTAAAGCCCTGGACGACCGCAACCAAAGTATATTGATTGTCGCAAGTATTAGCGGTGCAAGTCTCAGGTTAAGACCAAATACACGTACCCTGATTTCGGACTTCCATAGACACATAGTCATACTACCAATGGAATTCCAAGGGGGTCTATCCTGAGCGAAGCTATTTCCCGTACCATCGGTAAAACACAACCTCCTATTACACTTGCATGAGTATCCTATACTCAAATATATGAGAACTATGCCGTTGTGCCCTCACAACGCGCACAAGTGTAATGCTAGTCTTTTACGCATTTATCGATGTCCAATCTCGATAATACTCTGACTAGGGATATTTAATGATTTATCCTTCGTGGATTGATACTGTCTCATATCATTCTCAATCCAGGAACAAATCACAGGGACCTCCTATCATTTATACATCTAGGTGATCTAATCACAAATGATAAGAGTGCAATCTCCTTTGTCACATAGTGAATTTGTACAACAACACCATGATATGTACAAATAGTGACGCTATGGGTCATAATTGTCCAACAATCTCCAACTTGGCCTATAGCCAGTCACTCGAGTGTCTGACACCCGAACTATGTACGGTTGGCTCAAACTGCTGAGAAATGCTTTCGTCAGCGGATTTGCATGATTATCGTCTGATGCGATTTATACGATCATCACATCGCCACGACCTATGATCCGAACGAATCAAATGAATATCGAAGTATGTATCTGGATCGTTGATGAGACCATTAATTCTTTAGCCTGTGCTGACGCCTAGCTCAGCTGCTAACAGAACTATATCTAATCTAATTAGATTTGTTATCGACCCAAATGGCTTCTATTGCCGCCTCAGCTGCAGCAATAACCCGCATTTGTTGTTTATTCGGTAACAATATCTTGCTTGGAAGATTTCCAGCTCACTGTTCCGTTATTCAAACTGTATAGTACCGTTTGTGACTTTTAGTCGTCTTATCGGTTTAGGAAACTTGCAGTAGTGATCCCGGTCACTTCAAGTTCTCATTCTCCTCAGATTAAGACAACATCCTTAGATCTCTAATATACTAAGTATGTTCTTAACTTCAATCCAGTAACTATCACTCGGATTGGCCTGTTTGTGACTCCATATGCTCAAAGTGTATGAGACACCAGGTCGCGTACAATTTTCAATGTACGATTTCTTGGAGAGTGTTAACAACTTAATCTATCCCAGTAGATCTTTATTCCTTGAATAAAGGTTGTTACTCCCAAGAATTCCACGGAGAATTTTTCTCGAAAGCAAAGATTTCACCGATTGTTTTATGGGAATATCATTTCCAAGAAATGACGTATTATCATTATTTATAGGACAGCCACTGTCAGTGCGCTCCCATTAACCCTCTTATATACACAAGAATCATTTTCGTTTTGAATTAAATCATAAACTATTATGATTACATCAAAACAATAATTCCAAGAACCTATGTTTGCTTCAATCCAAACATGGATCGAATAACCTGCAAACCTTGTTTGCTTGTTATGGTACGATAAAACCGACAGGATGTTGTAAACATCCTCCTACTGGTTTCCTTTTCAGGAAAGCGATTTTCCCGTTCAGCTGCCATATTTCACATATGAAACATGCAGCTTTAGCAAGCTTATCCAAATGGATTTACCGTGGCAACAGGTAAAAGGTTGAATCGTAATCAACACAATGTTGATAACGATACCTTTGCGCTACAAGCCTAACTTAGTACGTTGGTATGTTGCCATCCATATATGTCTTCCTTGAAGACTTATAAAGTATCTGTAGGCACAATGCCTTGCGGTACATCAACTAGTATCCAAACTTGTTGATATACATGGAATCCAATTCGGATATTATGGCACTTTGCCATAATTAGGGAGTCGATACCTTGTATCACTTCCTCATACGTAGTCAGTCGGTATGCCTCAATAAGATAGACATCTTTATGAGGTGAGATCAGAAACCCATACCCCAGGTTGTTTTCTTGCTCTCTCCGACATACGTGGTTCTTGTGTATTTTAAGATTAATGGTGTAGTTCCATCCTTGATGAACTATTTGTGTTCCATTTAAGGAATTAGTGCCTTGAACAGTATTACTCCGATTTTCATCGAGTTTTACTATCCTCCCACTTACCACTGCATATCGGTATTCCTCTTAGGAAAATCGCATGGTGAGCAACAATCTAATTGTTCTCTTGTGAGATGTATAAGTACTATACTTATGGTATCCCTAGGATATCCTACATTTGGCACTTATCCAATTTGGGTTTTAGTTTGGTATCATCCAAACATATGCCTAGCATACCCAAATTTTCAGGAATGCGAAACCCGGTTTCTTTTCCTGTTCATATCTAATATGTAGTCTGTCAAACAGATTTTATGGAACCTTATTCAAAATAAGTTCTGCACTGTCAAAGCTTATCCGTTGAAGGAAATGGTAGCTCAGAGCGACTTATGATTAACCTTATCATGTCCAACAAAATTCGGTTACTCGGTTCGGACACACCGTCATAATGACGTGTTCCGGGAGGAGTCCTCATTTGAAAGAATACTATAATCTTTCAAGTATATGAGAAACTTATTGCTTAAGTATTTTCCATTACGGTCTCACCGTGACGGTATAATACTTTAGCCGATCTGTTTGTCTATTTTGTGTCGAAAACTTAAAAGTTTCTGATTTGTGTTTCAAAAGAAAACACATAACCATAACGCGATGCCACATCCATAAAGGTCACGAAATATTTATATCCACCTCTAGCCTAGCTAGACATGGGCCCACTTGCTTCACTATGAACTAGGGCTAACAGATCGGTGGCATTTACACTTTTACCAAGTAAATAGTATTTTAGGCACTTTTCCCAATAAACTAGATTCGTAGACTTTATTTGATTGGAATCAAATCAGTCTGAGTACCCACTCTTCAAAAGTGCGGATATACGATTCTTGTTTGATTGTGTCCCAGAAAACAATGCCACAATATGTTTATCCTTATCAAATCAGTTTGAGCTATTTGTTTGTCATGTTAAACGTTTGAGATCTTATTTATATTCAAAATATAAATTCTGTTATTCACATCTAATGTGTTTATCTCAATATCATCTTTATATAATAAAACACTTTAGTGTTCTAGAATATAAAGGTTCACCCGCAGCGGGTTAAACACTGATATAGAGATAATGTATCTAGTCAAACTAGTTACATTATAACAGTTTCCAAATTTAGGTGCACACCCGAGGGTAGTTCCTAAATTTCAGGTTTCTGCGGTTAAAAAAGCGACTTTCGTCCCGTTTCCAATTCGCAGATAAATCTCAACTGAAGTTAGTATCCTGCTCAAAGCAGATTCTGAACATCAATATATATATATATATATATATATATATATATATATATATCATACTAAGTATCTAAAATCTAATTTTAATACTAGTAGTGAATATATTTATGACAAACATATTTGAAGTCAGAGCCTTGCTCGTTCTTCAATTCCTTCGTGTCTGCTTTGTCCAAACGGCAGTCACGCTTCCGCGATCCCGTTTGCCACATTAAGGCAGACATTTTGGGATATGTCATTTATCTTCCTAGAAGATTATAATGATTTTGTCTTTGCCCTTTTTCACATTCCAGTAGCCTTTGGCCAAGCCTCGGGTTTCTAGAATATCAAAGTAAGGTGCGCCTTGCGCTACTTGCCTAATTGCAAAGTTTGACTTTATCTTCCTAGAGAATAGTCATTAACTCTCCAAGAGTTACGTATTGCAATTTAGTACTTCTAAAATCTAAAGATAGATTTATGAAAATCCTTCAATTTCATTAT
Source organism: Zanthoxylum bungeanum (assembly GCA_019454045.1). Lineage (NCBI taxonomy): Eukaryota > Viridiplantae > Streptophyta > Magnoliopsida > Sapindales > Rutaceae > Zanthoxylum > Zanthoxylum bungeanum. Next base: position 122,117 of record SKCR01001262.1, read on the forward strand.
CATACTTTAAGGATATAATCCTTAGTTCTGATTAAGAAATTAAGGAGTCTACTGCGACAAGCTTAATGGATTAAGCACTTAAGTTATCATTACATAAATCTTCCAAAGATTATGCTCTACTGTTTGCTTAACTCCGGGCTTAGGCCTAATATGTTATTTTATCAAATAAAGTAACTTATTATTTTCCAGGACCATCTGGAAACTTTATTCCCAATTTGAAAATTAAACCATTTAAATACATTTTCCCTAGGATTATGTTTTAAATGTCAATCTTTCATTTATACCTTGATTTTAATAGTCCAACTATTTAATCAACGATTTAGGTGCTATTTATTATAATGATTACAATAGTCTAACTATTTAATCAACTATAATTTAATATATTAAAATCAATTATATTGATTACTATAATCCAATTATAAAATCAACTATAAATGAATAGTTTGAAAATAGTCCAACTATTTATTAAAACAACATTTAAATATTAGTCTAACTAACATTTAATTTATATGACGAATGATATTTGTTTGAGTGCGTATGGCAAGTAATTAAAAGAATATTGCAAATTCAATTCTTCCCTCCCACTATTTTTTTGCGAGCCTCTAACCCTCTGTCGAGTACTCGGGAAACCGTGTTTCCTAGTGGGCTAGGATCCCGTTAAATATCATACAATCTTGACTTTGGCCAACAAATTGTATGATAATTAACTAGGTAGATCTCTAAGATCAATTGGATCCAATCCAATTCCTAGATCCAGTAGGGGGACATCCAAGTCCGAACCATATATCTTATATATGCCAATACATCCAATGTATTACCTAACCTTTTTCCTCTGAATCAACTAAGCCTTGGCTTTGGCACAACAAACTTAGTGATCCCAGTTAAGCGCGACCCATTGACCATGGAAAGCTTCGTAATCAATGTCGATAGATAAGAAGTGGTCTTGACTTTGGCCAACAAACCACAACTTGGACAAGACACCAATATGGAACAAAGCCTTTGTGATTCAAACACATCCTTGACGGACAAAGGCCTTGACTTTGGCCAACAAGCCAATGCCAGTCTTGGATCTTGAGTAAGAATCACTCAATGGAAGGAAAACCGCTTAATATTTTGCGAGGGTTTTTCAGTTTGCAAATTGGCAACCAATTTATTATCTTTGTTAAGGTCTCATCATCATACACCCTTAAACATGCATTCTAAACACATAATAAAGCGCGTATATAAAATAATAATGATATGCGGATGAATACTTTAAACAATGATCCTAGATCAATTCTCTCTCTTTCTCTCTCCTGCTAGCACAAGTATTTGCTTCTACCCGTTACACTGCACTTCTAAAGAAACCTCATTTACATTGAGGGGAATAGGTGAGAAGAGAATACAAAGGATAAGGAGGTAATAAGGCTGGAAACGCAGGTCCAATTTAATAAATCAAATTTATTATAACAATTTCTAAAATTGTCCCACCCATCTAATATCCATCCGATATACATTATTCATGCATCGCAACCATGTATTCACACAAGCATGTTATCAATCAATCTAATCAAATTAATTAATATGATAATTAATGATCATCCAATGTTCAAACAACGATTTTATTTTTCTCGAGTCAAACTCGTTTTGCGAATAAGTACTCAAAGTACGAATTCTCGAATTAAATTAAACTACAACATTAAATCCAATTCAATTTGTATTTAATAATAATTCACTATTTAATTCCAAATTAAATATCACACTTTAATAATGAACTTTTACGACTTAAATTCCAAATTTAATCGTTACGGGTCTCAAAGCCCGATTAACGTCCAACGTCAATTTAATTAAAGTCCAATGAGCTTTTAATTAATTTCTTAAGGCGTGGACTTTTGGTCAACTCCGGTCAAACCGAATAACCAAAATCCAATCCGGGAGTTACCCTATAAGCCTAGAAATCAATCTTGGCCCATTAGGCCCAATTAAACTTTAAAGGTCCATTTGTCGCATTTGGGCTTTATGGAAGCGGTTTTGGGCCCAATTGGATCCAACCAATTTTGCCTAAACCCGACTTAGTACAACCAATCCCAATAAGCCCAATTACAACACAACAAGCCCAAATCCAATTTAAGGCCCAAATAATTAAATTCCAAAAATCCAATTTTCCCAATTTAATTACACTAAAGTGTATAACACAATTAATCACCCAAATCAATATTTCCAAAACATTAATTTATACAATTAATCATGCTCCATTACAACAAAACATGTCCAACACATTTCATCAAAAATCAAACCCAATTCATGCTCTTATGCTCTCGGTAATTTGGGGAATTTTGTGTCTGATTCGGTTTCAATCCAATTAATTCCACAATCGACATTAAATCAACACACCCAACATGATTCCAACTCATCCAATGATTAAAATCAAAAATCACCAAGATCACATTTAGGGCACGACATTCGGCCAACACAAAAATTTGGGGAAAAATGATCCAATCATAATTTCTTCAAATTGATCCAATCAATCATCCACAAAACATCAATTAAGCATATTAAATCATCCAATTTCATTATTCATGCTCAAAATCAATTTTACCCAAATTTTAACCTTAAGTCAATTTCATGCTTTTCCTTGCTCTGATACCATTGTTGGAGTTGGCTAAGGTCCCAAGGATCAATAAACAAGCATGAAACATAAGTGAATACAACGAGGGAGTTACGGAATACTCACATCGATCAGTTGAGCGATGCGAGAGGCAACAAAATTTCTCTTTCTGCTCGGCAGTGGCTGATTTTGGCCTCCAAGAATCGGCTTCATCTTCAAGTTTTTTTGATCTCCAAGCTTCGTCAATCGATTCCCGGCTCATGGATGGACTTCCCTATCACCTTCGCATGTCTCTCGGAGTGCTATCTCTCTTGATTTTTGCCACAAAAATCAAGCACTTGGCTTCCCTGTAGCTCACGGCAGTGAGCAGCAGAAGAGAGGAGAAAGGCAGCCCCTTGGGCGTGTGAGAAGAGAGAAGGAAGAGAAGAGTGTTGTGTTTTTGTTACAAAAAAATGGTAAATAGATTTTCCAAAAATCAAATACCAAATTTTTGCCTCCAAAAGTCAAAGCCATCGAAGGCTTCAACCACTCCCATCAACTTACATCAAGTCAATCAAGTTGTAAAGTCACATCACTCAAAGTGACTTTTGATTTGAAGCTTGATGTGACTAATGATTTGACGCTTGATATGACTTGTGTGCCGCACTTGAATTCGAAGTGCGAATGCGCTCGGGTTCGCTAATTCTAAATTAATGAATTTTCCGTTGCGACGTAATTAAATGATTATGCCTAGCGAAATCACTATTCATGTCGCTAACGAATTAATTTAGAATTAATTCGTTCACCCGAATTAAAATCTAATTTTAATTCCGCGTCGAAATCCAATTTCATTTTAATATATCGAATATATTAATTAATTGATTAATTCCAAATTAATCGTTCTCTCTCTTTAAATGATATTTTATCCCAGATAAAATATCTCCGCAATTAATTCCAGATTAATTTTCTCTCTCTTCTAATTAATCCCAGATTAATTAAAAGTGCAAGTCATATGTCATCGGTGAATCTTCGGGAAGCGACCCGTGAGATCCCCTGATATGTTGGCAGTAAATTCGGTCATCGGATTATCCGAACACGTAAGTACCTCGTACTACATTTATACCGATTTACAAGACAAGGTTGGCTTCTAGCAAAGCGCCATGACAGGAATAAAGGATCTATATCAGGCGTAGTATATATAGTATTGCGTATTTCGATCCAGTATCGGATGATCACATGCAAGGCCTGGGGCTGGTACAGTGCCTGCCCCGTACGAAGCATATATCGGATTACAAGCAACTAGTCTCTTTAATATCGGATAATCATGACCAAGTCATACTATCCCGATGGTTGCAACCTTTTTAGAGAACCAGTTCTGTATCCCTGCGCGATCATCAACTCCATATGACTGGAGTGACACTTCCGTCTTGACATCACACCCAACACACTACGATTCTCAATATACCCAGCATAGGCGTACACATAACCTGTTAAAGCCCTGGACGACCGCAACCAAAGTTTATTGATTGTCGCAGGTATTAGCGGTGCAAGTCTCAGGTTAAGCCCAAATACACCTACCCTGATTTCGAACTTCCATAGACACATAGTCATACTACCAATGGAATTCCGATGGGGTCTATCCAGAGTGAAGCTATTTCCCGTACCATCGGTAAAACACAACCTCCTATTACACTTGCATGAGTATCTTATACCCAAATATATGAGAACTATGCCGTTGTGCCCTCACAACGCGCACAGGTGTAATGTTATTCTTTTACGCATTTATCGATGTCCAATATCGATAATACTCTGACTATGGATATTTAATGATTTATCCTTCGTGGATTGATACTGTCTCATATCATTCTCAATCCAGGAACAAATCACAGGGACCTCCTATCATTTATAAATCTAGGTGATCTAATCACAAATGATAAGAGTGCAATATCCTTTATCACATAGTTAATTTGTACAACACCATGATCTATACAAATAGTGACGCTATGGGTCATAATTGTCCAACAGCACATGAATTGGGTAGAGTCATAGCTGAGAGGAATATGTACCTAGTATATGGCTGTGACAATCTTGGACTAATGAGGTGCGTTTCAAGGGCCGTACAGGAATGAGGTAGTCAAGTTTTGGGAATCATCCCAAAACCTTTGGTACAGGCAAATCTTATAGGACCATCAAACAAAGATGAATGCATCGTGCCAGGTATTTCTGAATGACTTGTTGAAATGATTAACCATGCTGATGCTTTTATTACTTTGCCAGGTGGCTTGAACATACATCGGAAACCAATTGGACTGTTTAACGCTGATGGATTTTATGATTTTCTTTGGGTATTTCTTGATGATGATGCCTGGAGAAATGGGTTTGTTTCAAAACCTGTAAAAGATATCCTCTTCACTGCCAGAACGGTCCATGATTTAATTGACAAACTCTTAGCCTTTGAACCACAAATTGACCCTATCTTTTCCAAGATAAACTGGTCTGATAATGATCGTGGTAAAAAGCGTCGGATAAATCTGGATCTTAACCTTTAATTTTCATTTTAGATGTACAGTTTTAGCTAACCAAGTATTGTTTTCTACACTCTTCTTCTACTTTTTAGACATTGGGGACAATGTCTCAATTAGGTTTGGGGGAGGGGAATAATTGACTAGTATTTTTTTGTGTTGTTTTTATTTGATTTTTAGTCAAAAAAAAATTAACAAAAAATTAAAAAATATTTTGTTTTTTTGTTTTTAATTTGACTAATCAGGTGAAATTGGTGTAAGATAGCTGTGTAAGGAATTTCCACTCCTAAGACGTATCTCAACCTATTTCATAACAAGTTAATTTTTGTTTATTTCCTTTTGAATTATTTAATTTGTGAATTCTCCACAATACTGAATAAATTGGATCTTCATATGCTTAATTGACAGATATTATCAACATGCATGGTAACATACGACCATGAGTTGTAAGTGAAAAGTTTGTAATATTCAGTGCTCTAGTTTAATTGGAGGAAGCATCTAAAAAAAGCAATGGAATAATAAAAAAAAACCATTGCTAAAAAATGTGTGAATTCTGATATAACTTTAGGACAAAAATATTACTCTCTTTTCAACTACACTTATGAATACTGTGGGCACAATGATTTGATTAATACTTTGTTGATTGTGTATATGGAGAATGGTAAAAATAATCAGAGAATTTACTTATTTGGTAATTTCGAAAGAAAGAAAACAACTATTAACTTGGATAAGAGTTTCACTAGTTTAGTCACTAACATGTTTGATCTTTTTTGCTTTTGTATGCATTTGACGTTAGTGTTAGAACAATATGCACAAATTATAAAAATATTACCGTTCACTGGGAAATTAAGAAATCAACTAGGTTGAGTCGCGGACTAGGTCGCTCTCTTTAAGTCGTTTTGCGGCTCTGCCCAGTAAATTGTGCTAGCAGTAATCGGCCCCGTCGTCTCCAGGATAAAATAGCCCAGAAAAATTTCTGTCTCAATCGGTAAGCACAAAAAATCGATTGGTACACTCACATCCAACACAAATAACAATTGCTCGGAATCTATAGAAATAACAGTGAGGGTATCGACTTTGAAACTATCGGAAACAAACAAAAAAAATTCGCTGAGGAAAACTTTTCTTTCGGCTTGCAAAATTATTTGTTTTCTCTCGGCTTTTTGGTTTTCTCTCTCTGCACTTTTGTTTTCTCTCACTGGCTCTCGGCAATTTATTTTTCAAAGAATTGTGAGACCCTTTTTTTTTCACTGTTACCTCTAACTTATGTTTCTTGTCTAATGTTTCAACAAAATAGCTTTGTTTATATAATAAAATTTTTGAACGTTTGTAATTAATTACAAAACAGTTTTTGTACTTAATTTTGACAGTAAAAATAAATTAATTTTTAACGTTAAAAAGCTTTAAAGGAAAAACGTTTCCAATAAGGACCCATGCAAATTTCTGTAACTCCCTTTTACCATTTAAAATTTAAATTTACAACAATCCAAATTTTAACTCCATTGATTTAAAAAATTGTAACAACTCTCTATTCAAAATCTTGTAACATCTCATTTATAATTCATCATTAAAATTTATATGTTACAACAATCTTAATATAAAAGCATGTAACTCATTTTTATTTAAATTCACATTTATAACAATCCCCCACTTGAATTTTAATAAAACATTTTCATCGAGCAATATAAAATAAGGGCGTGCATAAATAAAGGTGTCTATCTACTTGAACCTTTACATAGTGTTGACGATTATACTAGAGTAACTCGTAGTTTTGAACTCTATCTCTAACAACGTCACACACACAAACCTTTCAGGGTGTAGTCAAAAGCCCGAATATTACGGTCGTGCTCGTATATCCCAGTATAGTGAATGCCCTAGAAATTTTTTGCCTAAAATTTCATAAGAAGCGGCCACACTTCTACATTCACATAGGTGTGTCTATCAAGAATACTCATGTAGCTAGGTACTCCACTCTACATAGTGTATAAAACACATTAAGAGTTAAATAACTTATCCTTCTGTCGCTTCAGGATATCATGCTCTCAGAATGGAACTCGTAGATTATTGGCATGATTCAACTCTCATTACTTTATGACTTGTTATTACCCATTGAACATATTTCTTGGGATCTCCAGTCTATAGGTCGGGTTACCATCATAAGTAATCTAATTATTTAATGGCAATAGTCCCATTCTATTAGAAGTATTGAATAACTTCTCTCTTGCTAAACCTTTTGTCAAAGGATCAACCAAGTTTTCATCAGTCCGTACAAGATCCACTCTTACAGCCCCAGTAGAGAGATATTCTCTAAGTGTATTGTGTATCTATAATCTCTTACTGTTATAATAACACTTCTAAATATTTGCAATAGTCGCAGTACTATCACAATGGATCACGACAAATGGTATCAATCTCTCCCATAAAAGGGGTATCTAATAGCAAGGTTCTTTATCAAGCTGATGCTAGTGGTAACATCTCAAACTCAAGGAAATAAATCTGTTGGTAGCCTTGGAATTATCCGTAAGGGTGTTCCAATCAACGTCGCTATATCCTTCAAGGACAGCGGAAAACCTCTTATAAAGTAATTCTAGGTTCATTTTCCTTTTCAGGTACCATATAACCCTCTCAATAGCATGAAAATGCTCATACCAGGTCTACTAATAAATCTACATAGTAATCCTACGACATATGCAATGCCAAGTCTAGTGTAAAAAACATAACATCAGTTACTGTAATGACCGATAGTAATTACTACTACTTATGACGATACTATTATTTACGGGACAAAGGAACGTAAAATAAATCATGTGGTGATTCTAATACAATTATAAAAAGACTTTGGGAACGATCGGAAGATTTCTCGAGGTCCCGAGAAGAAATCGTACTATATGCCATTTTATACTATATATGGTATTTTCGGCATAACTTTTTGATACAAACTCGGAATTTTATGAATTTTATATCGTCGGAAATCTTAGACCAAGACCTACAACTTCCGCGTTAAACATTTTTCCAAAATCGGACCAGAAACGGGTCCAAAATGCAAGTTAAAATCTGGATGAATAGTAACTACGGACCCAAATGCAAAAATCATGAACTTTCTCCATTCTTCCACACTCTTCTATAACTTTGCAAAATATCTAAAGGGTCCTAGTATATATATGAGACACTATTCTCAAATCTCAAAAATCATGAACTTTCTCGATTCTTCCACATTCTCAAATCTCAAATGTTTTTAAATTTGAGATTTATGTTTTCGGGGCATGAGGTAAAACCTCATCTTAGTATGTAACTTCAGACATAGATGGAATTGATGGATATAGAGAGCATGTGCACATGTTGAGGACTGAGGGGACACTCTCAGATCCTCCGGTTGGGCTAGGGGGACGGCGATACGTAACGCCCCTAGACCCCAGTTTGAGGTTGGGTGGTAGCATAGATCCGCACCCCCAGCTCCTGTTTGTGACTTAGGGGACAACGATAAGTAACGCCCCAAGGCCACCAGATTATGAGACAGTAGTGGCATGCTTTGGGGGACGGCGATACGTAACGCCCCAAGTCATGGATTTGCATTGCTGGCTCCAGTTAGGCGTATGGGGGACGGCGATACGTAACGGCCTCATACGTCCAGGTTTTCAGAAAAAAGATCTAGATTTCAGAAAGGTTTTCAGTTTTCAGACTTTCAGTACACAGTTTTTATCAGATTTTCAGTATAAAGTTTTCAGAGTTTCAGAACCCAGATTTTTAGCAAGTAGTTTTCAGAAACCAGATTTTCAGAAACAGATTTCAAAAGAAATAAAGTTTCTATAAAATATATTTCTAAAAGTATGATTTTAAAGTTAAAGTACTCTTACTTTAGTTTTCGGTTTTAGTCCACTCACTTAGATTGTATAGCAATCTAACCCCCCTCCAGTTTTATTTGTTTTGTAGGGTTTTCCAGGAGGACAAGCTTGGGAGGATGGATACTAATGCAGTCACCAGGGTTAGAGTCCACCAGTTTAGAGTCAGAGTACTATAGTCTAGTTAGAGTTGCAAACTTGCACTAGTGATGTGATAGTCATTACAAGTAGTCCTTAAAGTGTTGTAAGAGAAGTATTCTAAGTATGCATTAATAAAAGTATTTTACGTTGTTTGAGTTATGGTCTGTTTGCATGACATTTATATAGTTCAGAGTACAGTCAGATAGTCAGAGGCTTATGGGGTTAGCACATCTATCCCCTGCCGGTAACATCTTCCGGATCGGGATGTTACAAAGATGGTATCAGAGCATGGTCTAGGGAGTCAGTGACTGCAGTGGGCAGAGTGCTGGGGTCTTGTATACGTATTATGTCCGGGATACCCGTATATGAGGCACTACCTCTCCAGTATCTGATCCTCGAGAACGTCCTCAAAGCTTCTCAGACAGGTTAGTAAATACCTCCTAGCTACTCAAATTCCTTTTCCTCCCTCTAGTTAAGGGGTTGTTCTATAGTCATCTTGGAATAATTTTCGAAGTTCCGAATAAGCTAGGAAACCAGATTGATAATTCCTAAAGAATGGTGAGAAAAGATGACACTAGAAGGAAAGATACCTAGAAATTTAAACCAGTTTGAGACAGAGATGTAAAGAGATAGAAGGAAATAGAAAAGCTTAAGGATATCCACCTTGGAAGGTAGAAAAGAAAGATAAAGCTAGAAAGGAAAATAAGACAAATAAAGGACGTAAAATAAGAGTAGAAACAAGACACTAGAACCCATAGCAATGACAGAAAGTAACGTAAGCATCAACAAGCATTAGAGTTGCCTAGCGAAATTAAGATTCCCTTCATACTCAAGAAAATCTTTTCAAGTAATCCAACAGACTTCGAAAATCCTCTCATAGATAGTGAACTTTCCGAATAACAAAGAATAATAAAAAAGATAGAAGAAGTAAGAAATCCAGGATAATTTTAAGAGCCCTAATGGATTTAGATATCAAAAATGATTCCAGATACCCAAACTCTAACGTCGATTCCCAAGACAGTAGTAGAAACGATTAGCTACTTTATTCTCTTAGAAGTGATTAAGATGAAACTCTGAACCATCTAGCCTTCAATACTCCTCGATGACACCGGATAAAGGGGTTACTCTGATAGAACTTACCTTATAGGTATATGATGACCATAAGAGATTTGACAAAAGTGCACCTAGGGATTTGAAAGGTAGATAAGTCTAAAGTCAAGTATAAATCCATGAGAATATACAAGGATAAACCTATAAGGATAAAGAGAGTTAGAAGTGACAAAAGCAGCAGTATGAAGCGTATGTAGAGTGCCATAGCCGAAATTTACAGCAAGAATGGAGAGTATGGATTTGAGAGACAGAAGTAAGATACAAGGGTAAATAGAGGTAGATAAGGAAGAATGGAACCTTTGGTGATATGAACTAGAGACATGGAGTTAAGCAATAAAAGATAATATCAAGACTAGTAGTATAAGATAAACGTAGTAAGAATAAAACAGAATAGAGGGTGAAAGGATTAAAGAAAAAGTTCTCTCATTAAGTAATATACCCTTCTTACCAAGAAGAATTCCTCTGAGATTGATCCAATATCTTGTGAACCATCTCGTATAGATAGCGAATCCTACGAGTAACCAAAGCCAATATAAGATAAAGAAGCAGGAAAGCCAAGGACGACCGTGCAATCTTCAAATAGATGCTGAATGTCATAGAGGTATAGAGACTTTAAATTCTACAAACTCAAACCTATAGTCATATAAGATGAGTGGTGACCGAAACAACAGATAGTTACCCTAACTAAGGAATCTGATAGATAAAGCCCGATCTACTCAGATCTTCACTCTTTCAAGATACCAGTTAAGGAAGCTATCCGAATAAGGTCTACCTCATACCCATCCTATATGAGCAGTAGACTCCATCAGAACATAGAGTATTAGAATAAGGATAAGGAAACGTACCAAAGCATTAAGAAATGATTAATGAGATGTGGACAATTCTTATTAGTATAAATGACCGTGAGGGGAATCCAATGGAATTATATTTAAGAGATAAAGAGGACCTTGACAAGCACATCCATATAGTAGAAAAATCAAAGGAGTTTTGAACATATGAAGAAAGAAACACTTAAGATAGCTTACAGATTAAAGAAGTTAGGGTAAGAATTGCTGGATTAGCAAAGAATCACAAGAAAGTCAAGTATCGTAGGAATCACAGATAAGTTGAGCTAGAAAAGATTTCTTTAAAAAGCGTAAGGATAAGTATAAGAATAAATCTACAAGATGGGAAGAGTTCAAGAAAGTGCTAAATGTATCAGTATGGACAGTAGTATTAAGAGAACACATCAAGGTTTATAAGAAGAACAAGAGATTGAGATTTAAGAAACAAGTAGAGAAATGACTCGTAGTTAGTCTTACATAGTAAGGAATAAAGTAAGGAAATAGAACTTGGGAATGATATAAGAATCGTGATAAGTAATAATGGAATTTAGTATATTTTTCTAAGGAAGTGAAAAGTAACGAATTGATAATAGTTATGGAACCCTAAAGCGTAGTAAAGAAAAGAACTTGTAAAGAAGAGTAATGATAAGTTTAGGCAAGGCATGGAACGGTTTGAGGTATTGAATAGAATGAGGATTTAAGGAAGAATAAAATGAATGGACTAGGGATGTAAAGGAAAATTATCTTGAGGGTCGAGGTAAATAAAAGTTTTCAAGGGAACAAAGGAATAAAGAGTCAAGAAACTAAGATTAGGAAGGAACTTTCAAGAAATCAGGAGGATTAAAGGAACAGGGATTATAGAAAATTGTTTATGAAAAACTAAGTGAGGACTTCATAAGAGTGAAGAAGTAAGGATTGTATGAGGTGAATAGTGTATAGGTCGGAGATTAAGTAAGGAATGCTCGTAGTAGGCAAAAAGAAACAATCCTTAGAAGAGTAAGTGAGTAAAAAAAAAAGTGAAAGACTAAACGAGGAAGAAACCATAATAGCAAAAAGAGTCCCATAAGGAGAATAGCTAGAGGATTACTATAGTATCCAAAGGAAGAGTATAGTATCAGCATAAAATTATGTAACTAGGAAGTAAGTTAGAAAATTCTTTTAGCTGTAAAAACCCAGTGTAAGAAAAGACATCATGTAAGTATACACAGAAGCTCTAGGTAAAGTCATGTATTATCAAGGTACCGAAAGTTTGAGATTGACTCTCACCCTTTCAACCCTCAAATCGTACTGATAGTAAATAGAACGGAAGCCTAACATGGAGATACTCCAAACAAGTAAGAATAAGAGTAGTGATAAAAGACTGAAACTTATGACCCTTATAGAGAGTATCAAATCAGAATAACAAAAGAAAGAAAGATATTCCGAGCAATGGATAAAAAGGGAAACCATTAGAGAAGGTAACAAGAGAAGAAAGAAGATCTGACATGTGGTAGGTGCAGATAAAGGATGGAACAGAGAAGTAAATTAACAAAATAATTGGTACTAGTATGGAAAACAAGATAGCCAAAAGTAATAACAAATAGTAGAGAGCATACAAGATAAGTATGGATAGAAGGATAATGTAATATAAAACCAGGACAACAAGATTACCTTAATATGGAAATTGATGAAGGTAATATACTTAGTGGTGACCGCATATAAAGAGACAAATTGATATAAAATGATAAGTAGAACAGATTGATAATTGAGACCTATAAGATATAGTTCAAGGATAAAGCGTAGGCCAAGTAAGCTCCTAGTAAAATAAAGAAAGGATGTTAATAATACCTAGAAAAAGTTAAGAGGAGTTGCGTAAAGTACCCAGCCTTAGCTTAAAGAGACCAAACTACCACGGGTTTGGGATGGTTTAACCACGGGTTATGGGTGGTTTGGTAGGTTTATATTTTAATGCAGGAATGGAAAAGTAAGTTAATACAAAGTAGCTGTCGAGAAATGTGAGACAAAAGAATAGGAAAGAAAAGATCAAAGGTAATTCACAGATGATCAAATAAGACTTTGGGAGGACGGGAAGGAAGTTGCCAGGTTATGACAGAATAGTAATCAAGGAATGGCAAGAAATTAAGATTGTAATAAGTATGTAATAGAAAACTCGATGTAAGAAAGACAGAATAGACCAAGGAAAACTATATTAGTCGATAAAATGAAGTAAATGAACAAGGGGGTACAAGGAAAAGATTAGGAAAAAGGGATCGATAAGGTTCAATCAAGATAGAAAATGATTCTAAGGTTAATAAGGACAAATGGAATAGAGAAACATTAAGTATTGGTGTTAGATATTAGAATCCTCAATGGAAACCAAGAAATAGCCATTGAAAGATTGTTCACGTCAAGAAGTCTTAGAAACAAGAGTATAAAGAATAGTGGAAAGAAAAGAATGACCATAGTCAAAGAAATACTCAGCAGAATTATTACAGAACAAGGACCTAGGAAGAAGGATTAAATAGCCAGTAAAAGGATAGAGACTAGAAGATCAAGAGAACCACGAGTTAGACGCCAAAGAGGATTCGAGGACGAATCATATTTAAGGGGGGAGAAATTGTAACGACCGGTAGTAATTACTACTACTTATGATGATACTATTATTTACGGGACAAAGGAACGTAAAATAAATCATGTGGTGATTCAAATACAATTATAAAAAGACTTTGGGAACGATCGGAAGATTTCTCGAGGTCCCGAGAAGAAATCGTATTGTATGCCATTTTATACTATATATGGTATTTTCGGCATAACTTTTGATACAAACTCGGAATTTTATGCATTTTATATCGTCGGAAATCTTAGACCAAGACCTACAACTTCCCCGTTAAACATTTTTCCAAAATCGGACCAGAAACAGGTCAAAAATACAAGTTAAAATCTGGATGAATAGTAACTACCGACCCAAATGCAAAAATCATGAACTTTCTCCATTCTTCCACACTCTTCTATAACTTTGCAAAATATCTAAAGGGTCATATTATATATATGAGACACTATTCTCAAATCTCAAATTTTGGAAAGAAAAGAGAAGCAAAAACCGTAAGAAAGAGAGGAGGGAAAAGAGAGAAGAGAAGAAGAAGAAGAAGAAGAAGAAGAAGAAGAAGAAGAAGAAGAAGAAGAAGAAGAAGAAGAAGAAAAAAAAGAAAGAAAAGAAGAGGAAAAGTAGCAAAAGAGGTTTAGCATCCATGAGGCTTGGTGGAAGAGTTAGAAATCAAGAAAGAAAGATCAACGTCAGGACACGCAACCACCTTCGACACCGTGAAAAGACGCCGTCAAGCCCAAATCAGTGAGTGGACACTCTTTCTTTAAAATTGACTTTTACTTATTGACTTATTTTATAAATCCGGACTTACCTTCCAGCATGTAGGGCGTTAGCCTTTATTTATTTACAGTCATTTTTCAGATGATAGTGACTTATAAAAGAAAATATTTTTAAATTTGAGATTTATGTTTTCGGGGCGTGAGGTAAAACCTCACCCCAGTATGTAACTTCAGACACAAATGGAATTGACGGATATAGAGAGCATGTGCACATGTTGAGGACTGAGGGGACGCTCTCAGATCCTCCGGTTGGGCTAGGGGGACGGCGATACGTAACGCCCCTAGACCCCAGTTGAGCTTGGGTGGTAGCATAGATCCGCACCCCCAGCTCCAGTTTGTGACTTAGGGGACGGTGATAAGTAACGCCCCAAGGCCACCAGATTATGAGACAGTAGTGGCATGCTTTGGGGGACGGCGATACGTAACGCCCCAAAGTCATGGATTTGCATTGCTGGCTCCAATTAGGCGTATGGGGGGACGGCGATACGTAACGCCCTCATACGTTCAGGTTTTCTGACAAAGATATAGATTTTAGAAAGGTTTTCAGTTTTCAGACTTTCAGTACACAGTTTTTATCAGATTTTCAGTATAAAGTTTTCAGAGTTTCAGAACCCAGATTTTTAGCAAGTAGTTTTCAGAAACCAGATTTTCAGAAACAGATTTCAAAAGAAATAAAGTTTCTATAAAAGATATTTCTAAAAGTATGATTTTAACGTTAAAGGACTGTTACTTTAGTTTTCGGTTTTAGTCCACTCACTTAGATTGTATAGCAATCTAACCCCCCTCCAGTTTTATTTGTTTTGTAGGGTTTTCCAGGAGGACGAGCTCGGGAGGATGGATACTGATGCAGTCACCAGGGTTAGAGTCCACCAGTTTAGAGTCAGAGTACTATAGTCCAGTTAGAGTTGCAAACTTGCACTAGTGATGTGATAGTCATTACAAGTAGTCCTTAAAGTGTTGTAAGAGAAGTATTCTAAGTATGCATTAATTAAAGTATTTTACGTTGTTTGAGTTATGGTCTGTTTGCATGACATTTATATAGTTCAGAGTACAGTCAGATAGTCAGAGGCTTATGGGGTTAGCACATCTATCCTCTGCCGGTAACATCTTCCGGATCGAGGCATACTCGGATTGTCTAACATTGTCACCAATGTTCTTGAACAACTTTACACTAGAGTCCTAAGGTGTACATGTAGATTTATTTTTAGATTCCATTTTTTTTTTGACCTAGTAATTTAATTCCGAGAATTATACTAGTTTCTTCTAAGTTTTTTTCATTACGGATGTAGAAGACAACATAAACTTCAACAGAATTAACAACATGCATATAAAAAATAAACATATCAATATATAAACATTTCACATGTTTTCAAACTTTGTAAAAAAAAAAATATATTCGTCAATTTCAATTACTTTGAAACCATAAGTAAAATATTAGAGATAAACCCCCACTATTTCCAATTTATCATTGGAGGTCAAGCCCCCACTATTTCCTAATATCAAAGAAATTTTTCCTTCATAGAAATATTATTCTCATATAAATAACAAAATTTATATGTTTTTATTAATCTTATACTCAAAGTTCTAGGTTCTCAAACCTTCCATATTTTATAAAGTAAAATTTTAAATTCCACATCACCAGTTCTAGGAGCTATAGTAGTGTGGGAATCATCCATCACATTTCCTTATTTACAATTTGTACAAATAACTCGAACAGAGCATAATCATAGTAGACATGACGAAAGACGATAGTGCCTACCCACCATCCCTCGAATTTACCAAACATGTTGATCTCAAAGATCGTAGTAAACAGTTGGTCTTCGGTAAGGTTCGCTTTTGGAGCAGAACTCTTCAACCGGTAGTTCCGGGCAAGGTGCCCTGGTTTGCTACAGTTGTAGCATTTGAACTAACTATTGTTATTTCTTGATGAAGGTTAGTGCTCGTTCTGGTTATTCCAATTTTGGTGATTATAGTTCTTGTGGTTCCTAGGGTCGTGATCATTCATATTAAAATAAAGACCAATGAATCATACACGTAGGATAGTCTTAATATTCTATAACTCTTTTGCAGTAAATTCATCGAGATAAATATCAAATAATGCATCAGACATACCGTTGAGAATGTGATTACATCATTGTTGTCCCATTTTTGTCTCTTGTGGATTTTAACAATTGGTTCCTCTTCATTATTTTCTGGAGTTAATGGCCTTGGAGTGGTCAGTACAAATACCACCTAGAGCAACGGAACCACCGAGGCGGATGAACACAAGAGCTGTTTCGGCTAACAGTAACAAAACCCAGAAGCCGACCATTTTCATATTTCTCAATGTTCATGTACTCTCAACACATACCCAGAGAGAAACGAGTTGATGCTTATGTTATAATGAGTAATAAACAATAGATAAAGGAAAAAAAAACGTGAAGATCATTGAATTTGATTGCAGTGAAACTGATCCGTCTGAAGCTTAGAAGACAGTGAGGAGTTAATGGACATGTCTCATATAACTTTTTCTTCTTATAAGAGATTGGATTAAAAAACCAAACAGAGCTTATTACCGAGAAAGACTCGTTTTCATTTGTAGTTTAACCACAATATCTATCTTGTATCTGCTGCTATGAAGCAGGAAACAATTTTCAATATCTTGAATTTTGGAATCCAATATGAAAATTTTAAAGCATGTGAATTTTTTTAACAAATAAACATATATAAATTACAATTTTCCCACACATGTTTAAACACTACTGTTAGACCCATCATGTTCGAATGAGACAATTATCAAAGATAAACTCCACTAGGTTGTTCTCTAAACAAATTTGGCAACAACTGAGACAGGATGATGCCTAACCACACCAAGGTGGAGCTCATCAGAGTTTTACAACCTAAAAATGCACACTTTTAAATGCTATTAATTCGTCATAGATTAGAAGTTCCATAGAAAAAATTATGCAACTCCGGTTAGAGTAGAATGAACTCAATGAGAAAAGTCATAACCTAAATCAGAAATGTCAACATTTTGCTGCATCACTTTTTCCTTTGTTCGCCATTATTATAATTATTTTTTAATTCATAATTAATGTTGACAGTCAAAACCACAGACACAGGCAAAGGCACAACACACAAAAATGATCAATCATCATGTCAAAACCACAAGCAGCTGAACCAAAAAACCAAAACCCCACTTATAATTTGGCAATGATTATTATTATAATTTTTCCTCTACATTTATCTACTAACTCCCAGCCTTGATCAGCTTAGTATAGCCAAGAACTAAAACATCAAAAACAAAAACTTTTCAAAACAATCCATCAAAACAAAAATTTTAAACAGACCCACTTTTCTGAGAGTCGAACCTAAGTCCTAGTAATGGTAAATGAGAATCTACCACCATACTGCTCAAGCATTTTTTTTTTACTGTCCACTTTCTCTCAATGCAAGGTAGTTATATAGGTATCTGAAGGAGTTGGGTTTTTCTTTTAAATTGCAACTCCTATTAATACAATAACATCAGTTTTAAATTATTTTGTTACCATTCGATTATTCTACCCACCTCAAAGACATAACAACAAAAGCATCCAAGATTAAATCAACCTTAAGAGCAGTAACAAATATAATATAAGTAAATATAGCAGATTGAGACGTCTTAAAATTGTTAGAACAATATGCACAAATTAGAAAAATATTACCGTTCACCGGGAAATTAAGAAATCAACTGGGTTGAGTCGCGGACTAGGTCGCTCTTTTTAAGACGTTCGCGGCTCTGCCCAGTGATTTGTGCTAGCGGCCCCGTCATCTCCAGGATAAAACAGCCCAGAAAAATTTCTGTCTCAATTGGTATGCACAAAAAACCGATTGGTACACTCACACCCAACACAAATAACAATTGCTCTGAATCTATAGAAATAACAATGAGGGTATCGACTTTGAAACTATCGGAAACAAACAAAAAAAAATCCGCTGAGGAAAACTTTTCTTTCGGCTTGCAAAATTATTTGTTTTCTCTCGGCTTTTTGGTTTTCTCTCTCTATACTTTTTTTTTTCTCTCACTGGCTCTCGGCAATTTATTTTTCAAAGAATTGTGAGACCCTTTTTTTTTCCATGTTACCTCTAACTTATGTTTCTTGTCTAATGTTTCAACAAAATAGCTTTGTTTATATAATAAAATTTTTGAACGTTTGTAATTAATTACAAAACAGTTTTTGTACTTAATTTTGACAGTAAAAACAAATTAATTTTTAACGTTAAAAAGCTTTAAAGGAAAAACGTTTCCAATAAGGACCCATGCAAATTTCTGTAACTCCCTTTTACCATTTAAAATTCAAATTACAACAATCCAAATTTTAACTCCATTGATTTAAAAATTGTAACAACTCTCTATTCAAAATCTTGTAACATCTCATTTATAATTCATCATTAAATTTATATGTTACAACAATCTTAATATAAAAACATGTAACTCCCTTTTATTTAAATTCACATTTATAACAATTAGTGGGTATCGTTGATGTAAGCCATCATGAGACTACAACTCATCCACTAGACGCACTTAGGGGTTTAAAGGCTTGTTGCATACGCTAAATGCAACCATGATCCCTACGAAAGTGGCTTAGTTTAACTTTATTTTAAAGTTGTTTATTGTATTTTATTTTATTTTGCTTGAGGACTAGCAAAATGTTAGGTTTGAGGGTGTGATAAGCGGTAAATATATCAATATTTACGGTTCATTTTACTTAATATTTTGAATAGTTTCTTGATTTTTGTGAATATTATGATGTCTTTTGTGTATTTTGTAGATAAATAAGGTTTCAGGAATCACTAGAATCAAATCAGTGCCAAAACAGTGAAAACCGGACAAAAAAAGGCAAAATTGGAATTTTACATCGCAACGCGTAGCACTTATGCATCACAACCACTAAAGTACGCCGGACACGTGTCAACATCAAAGAAACTTGCTATCATATGCATTTGCTAACATACGCCGGCCACTTGTCAACATCACATAAATCTTGTTATCATACGCCGGACACGTGTCATCATCTCATGCTGCCGACACTACATGTCATTGCTTACGTCAACATCGTGACGGGCACAACTTCACGCGTCGTGATGCTGAGCCAATAATTCTATTGACAGCCATGTTTCATGATCCTGTTGAATTAACGGCGCGTCGCGATGCGCAAAGCATTCTGCGTCACGACGCGTGGACCAAAAATTTACCTATAAATTGAGGCCGAATTCATTTGAAATTTGCATACCTTCTTTTGGGGATTTCCTTAAGAATACTAAAAAGATTGTATCTTGTTTGTTTATTTACAGCTTTCTTTTATTTAATTTTTATTTTATGCAATAGTTCTTTCTTTATTTTACTTTTCAGTATGAGGAGATAACTCCTCTCTGCTGGGGTGAAGGATAAAGCTTTTATTACTATTATTTATATTAATCTCCCTTAATTATAATATATAAACTATTTTAAAACCTGACTTAATGGGATATCGCCTTTATGGTCAGTTGGACTTAATTAAATTGATTTTAACCTAACTAAATTGGATACTGCCTTTATGGTCGGTTGGAATTAATCATAAATTTGACTTAATCAGGATAACACCTTTATGATCGGTTGGTAATGTCATGCAAAGTTTATATATTATAATGAGGGAGATATCTAAATTAGAAATAATAAAAGTGGATCCTCTAAACGCTCATTTTCTTTTATTGTTAATTTATCTTTTTAATTTCTAGCTTTACTTTATGTCATTTACTTTATTTATGTTTTAAATATTTCTAGATATGTGGGGTAACTAAACCCCGTATCTAGGACTGTGATGAATTCCAATATCACCATTTTATAAGTGGTTGTTTTGTGTTTTGGGTAATATAAAGGTTTATTTATTAAGTCTTAAGCTTAATGCTTCTTATTAATTGGCCACTAATAAGATTGATGTGGTAAACTTAAAATGAACTTGACGAAGGGATTTTAGCTTTCAGCCTTAGACTTAATAGCCCACGATCTCACTTAAGGATTAGATACCCCTTAAAAGATTTCCTTTCAGGATAGATATATACCTTTTGGACAGGGGTAGCCATCATTGGAACTTAATCTTAATGAATTTAGGTAACTTGGTTAACATAGACATATGATTAATTGGGTTACACTGGGTATTTGCATCTAACTATCGACAGAGGCTTTTGCATAATTTCATGTTCCAGGTTAATAAACCAATATATTGCATAAACATAAGATAACCACTTTATCTTTAAAAGATATTGGAAGGATTCACAACCCTAGATAGTTTTATAATATTGAATTTTCCTTTAATTTACTTTCACACTGTTTTATTTACTTGTTTTTAGCAAAAATCACCATCCAATCAACAAACCAATCTATTAGGTATTCGTAAATATTTAACTTGATAAATTGATAATTAAGGTATTAAGTCCTCGTGGGATCAATACATTTTATAATACTTGAGCGATACGTGTGCTTGTGTTACGTGAGTGATTTCACCGATCAGTGTTTCAGATGCTGTATGTTGTGAAATAATTCCATGCTCAACTAAGAATTCCTCGAAATCTCTATCAATGTATTCTCCTCCACAATCTGATCGTACAATTTTGATGCTTTTACCTAACTAGTTCTCAACCTCAGCACGATACTCTTTGAACTTTTCAAATGTATCTAACTTGTGCTGCATTAGGTAAACATACCCATATCTAGAATAATCGTCAATAAAAGTGATAATATATTCATAACCACCTCGGGCTTTTACATTCATCTTTTCGTAGACGTCCGAATGTATTAGCTCAAGTGTTTCTTTGGCTCTTATCATTTTCCAGTAAAATGTCTCTTTGTCATTTTGCCTTCTAGACAGGATTCGTAGACATGTAAAGTACCGAGTCTTAACTGATTTAAAACTTCATTCTTAATTAGTCTATCTATCCGATCAAGGTTAATGTGACCAAGTCTAAGGTTCCATAAATAGGTATCATCATGAGAAATCTTTTTCCGTTTAGTTTTAGATCTTTCAATCTTAAACATTTCTGTATTAAGCAATGATTCATGCATTAACGGCCTTAATATATATAAATTATTCTCGGAGTTTCTCGTGCATATATTTAATCTATTTGTACTAATAATAACTGACTTATTATTAAATGAAATAGAAAAAACCACATTCCATAAGTTTTGTTACAGAAATCAAATTCCTGCTAAAACCAGGAATATATAGCACACCATTCAAACATAAATAACTCTTATTAAAATTCAAATTTGAAACTCACATTGCTTTTGCTGAAACAGCGTCCCATGTCCCAACTCTCATGGTAAAGCTACCTTCAGCAAGGTCCCTCCATGAGTCAAGTAGCTGCAAAGAACAACAAACATGGTTAGTTGCACCAGAATCAACAATCCATGGATTTATCATCCTCCACCAAAAGAGACTCAATGACAAGTAAATCGTATTTACCTGTATTTTTCTTATCTTTAAGCTCAGCAAGGTATTTCAGACAATTCCTTTTCCAATGCCCTTGTTGTTCACAATGGAAATATTTTCCTTTGGCATTGGTTCCTTTAGAGCCTTTGTTGTTATTCTTTTTCATTGGTTTTTCCTTTGCCTTCCAATTACCTTTCTTCTTTTTCTTTGCAGATTTAGAAGATTCGGTAACGTTTGCCTCAGTATTGGACCTACGAGGACCATTCATAACAGACTCATAATTGGTGAGCTCATTTAGCAGTTCAGTCAACATAAAAGTCAACTTATTCATTGAACAATTGTTTTTAAACTGCAGTCGGAAGGGTTTCCATGATCATTGTCACCTGGCTTTG
This sequence comes from Zanthoxylum bungeanum, assembly GCA_019454045.1. Lineage (NCBI taxonomy): Eukaryota > Viridiplantae > Streptophyta > Magnoliopsida > Sapindales > Rutaceae > Zanthoxylum > Zanthoxylum bungeanum. The sequence continues at coordinate 144,301 of SKCR01001262.1, forward strand.
CACATTGATACGTGCACCATGAGTTTCAGTTATATTAAGATGAGACATTATCCTTAACACATGGTCTTGGATTGATGTGCCTTCCTTCATTCTAGCGGTCAATACATAAACTATTGCCTCATGTTGTTGTCGATCTAAAGGTTGCCCAAACATGTTCTGTAATGACTACATAATCATTGATGTTTTCGCCATAGGCTCGTGCTGTGCAGCAAAAACCTCAGACATGGATGCTATCAAGTAGCTATGGGCTTTCTCATCAGCTTTAATCCAATTATTATAGGCATTTCGTGCAGTTCTACCAGTATTTGGTGTTGGCTTAGGAGGACATTCCTCCATTGGGACAAATTTAAGGTCTTCGCAGACCCAAAATAACATTCATGTCACTTTTCCATTTAATATAATTATCCCCGGTTAATTTTTCTTATTGTTTGAGAATGAGATAAATGCAGATGCCATGGTTGAAAAATAATAAACGCGCAATCAATATTCATTCGTCCCATATTAAAATTTTCAAATATTTAGGCATAAAATTAAACATAATGCATGATCAATGTATAATGAATTAGAAACCTAAAAGAATTACTATGCCACGGTTATCTATCATCCCACAAATAAGTGCCGTCGTAGGGTAGGTCAAGTATTCGCATGATAGACTAAGACATTCTCAATTGATTAATATATCTGAAATAACTCTTATTCCTATATTAATCAACTACCATTATTTTGATCAAGGAAGCTTTGATTAACAACTTAATCATTCCTTTTTGAGTGTGACCCATTATTTCGGAACCCTTGGACTTAACTAGTGAAGTGTCGTCACCAAATACATCTAGAGTCTCTATCCTTCCCGAATCCAAACATGATATTGACCCAAAAAGGACACCATTCGTAGGGGGATGAAAGCAAAGCCGTCTCGAGGCACCTATTGAATCTCACGTTTCTGGATAACAATGGAGATCACGGGATATATTGTGGTATACCTCTCTCCCACTCACTATTTTGAAGCGTAAGGTTTCTATCTCACTATTATCTTATGAATCTTAGATTATGCTCGGCTAAAGTCATAACCATTAATACTAGTTGATAATTTAGTGATCTAACCAATTTTAACTCTTAAAATTTTATTCACTAATCCCGATTAGTCTCTACTAACCAATTAACTTAATTAAACTAATTTAATCAAGTTGTTATAGTGATCTAATCAATTTAACTCTTAAATTATTAGTCCACTTATAGGTTTTAAAATTTAGAATTCAACGAATGGACCAAATGTCATTAAGTCATTTAATCGATAAAAGCACATTATTTATTCCAAAGGTACGTGGTATTGTATCCCGAGTGCAGACCATATTACCGTCCATTCGGAACTAGTTTTGGAATTTACATCCGGGTTTCCATCCGATAGATCAAGGAAAATAATGTACTCATAAGATCAATTTGTTTCTAAAACTTGAATTCGCAATTTTTAAACCTTTAACCCAATTACTCTTATTAATTCGTTTGCATGCATCTCATATTCTTATTTAACTTTTAAATTACATAAAATAATATTTTATGACTAGAATAGCATGCATATATACATGTTATGACATGTGAAAATGCAAGAGTAGGCACCCTAGGCTATATGACATGTTTATAAACCATTTAAAACATACATATTAACCCAGGTCTGGGCATCACAACGCGAACTGATGGGCGTCGCGACGCCCACAATTCCAGAAACTGGAATTGCTTCAGCTCTGTGTCGCGTTGCGACACAAGGTTACCTGAGCCGCAACGCAAATAAGGCAGTAGCCTCATGATGCTCTCGCAACATGCCGCGTCACGACGCGATTAGGTTTGCGTCGCGACGCGACCCAATTTCCAGGGGGTTGAAAATTGCAAAAACATACACATTTCAAATTGCGTTGACTAGACTCTTATTTTTCTATATTAATCTAATTAGTAAAATAAATCCAAGGCATCCATTGGTCTTCAAATCTTGTTCCATGGAGTGTTGTTGAGTTCTTCACGGAATTTCTCCGTCAAAAGTCTTTCGCGGCATCGGCTCCTCCAAGGTACTAATAGGGTTATATAAAGGACTTATTATAAAGGAAATAAACTTATAACACTCGAAAGAATATGACCTTATGGTCTTACATTTCCAATGCCAAAAACAAGTGCCGGAAAAAATAACGATCAACGCAATACATTCATCACATGAATCAAAAGTAAACATTCATCACATGAATATTAAAACCATTTATCTCATGAATTTAATTGTGCCTACTCATCACAACATGCATTTCAATAATCTATATCTCATATAAATTATTAAAACTAAAATGAGAAGGGTTAAGAAAACTTTTCAACCTTAAGCTCTAATACCAGTTGTAGGAAACGACTTTCCTTAGCGCGGCGGAAGTTACTTGTGGTGGCACCGGCTCCGGTATGGATCTTTAAAATTTTCTTTGCCTTCTCCATTTGTTGTAGTAGCTAAAATCAATCATTTGATGTCCAACGCTTGGATCAACCACTCGATCTTCCGAACTATGACTCGAAACCAACAAATCGAAATGTGGGCTTCATTCACAAAGATCAAAACTCTAAACAATTTAGAGAATTAAGATGTCACAATGGTATTTGGCTTTTGGATTTTCAAACAATCTCACAACACTTGTGAATGTTTGAACTCTCTCTATTTTCTCTCAATTTCACTTGTGTGAATGAATGCAATATCTTAACCTTAGAAGTGAGAGAAATGGTAGAGATTATATTCTCTTATACAAGCCAACTAACCTCGTCATTAAGCATCTAATTCTTTCTTACAATGGCCAGCACAAAAATGTGAATTCCATACCAAACCATAAGTAATGATAAGCTAAAGATAAGGACTTTGCTTTCTTTCAATGGCAAACACATAAATGTGCAGGCCATACCAAAGCATAAGAATGGATTAGCTAATGACAAAACTATTAGGTGTATACAAGCCACCTAATAAACATAATAAATTGGAGAGTATGGCAAGCCATATGGCTTTGTCTCCAAGGTAAATAAAAATCAATATCTCAATAATGATTAAATTACCTTCAATTATGTTGTAGTAATTATCTCATAATCAAAGAATTCTAGAAAACATTAAGTTAAACTAATTTAACTTAGTTTTCATTTCTGACAATAAATATTATTAATCTCATTAATAAAATATAAATATAATGTGAGCATATTATTAGACAATCTAATTATATTAGGTTTGCTACAGTTCATCGAGCTAGCACGGGGACCAAATGGACCTACGGTTCCGAGCTCCAATAATTTTGAAATATTAATTAAACTCTTTAATCAAATATTACGAATTATTAACTCCGCGTTATTCCATTAAAAACTCGAAGTTGAACTCCCGTTACCGTAGATGGATAAAATAAACCGAACAACTTAGGTATCCATCTATATAGTCATTACATATGGATAGCCCTTCACGAATATCTCGTAAATAGAGCCGGGTCAAAAGTCCCTTAAACCCCTCTAAATATTTTGTCTCTTAAGCACCATTGATTCTATAATGAACAATTAATTCATTATAATAATGAATATAAACTTTCTATTCATAATAGAAAAGTTGAGCGCTCAAATTGTTCTAGTCCAGAATCAACTCTTAAAAGAGATACTCTTCTGCTTCTCGTAAGAATGAGTGAATTCCATACTATGTAAAACGTTCCCAGCTACAGACCAAACCATATCCCCAAAATACGTAGTTATTGGCCGGGAATGCAACACCAACCTCACCATAGTAAATAAAAGGACATAGTCTATCATGCATGAGTTCGTAGTACACTCAGGATTAAGATCGAATCCATATATGACCATATATTAGATAAAATTAATTTCTTCGGTTAATGGATATTAAAAGAAATTCGTATTTATCTGAGTCCCGTCCTATATGATCTCATCATACAAGATGTCTTCATTCCCATGTCATTATATGAACGATCCTGGATCAAGGTCGTCATACAAGTATAGAATGGACCGCATCTATAGATAAACCAAAAATAAAGTACCCTATTTGTTTTCTCTCTATGGACTATTTAGATTACTAACTTCAGACTAAAATCCTCTTGTGCATGAAACATACACTAAGTCTGAAGGTACAATAGTAATCAAGGTAAATAAGACAATTGGACAATATGCGATATAAATCAAACAACTTTGATAAAATGAATAATGCATTTATTATTATTACAATAATCAATTCCTTTTACAATACATGAAGCTCTAGGACATAAATCCCAACAGTCACATGGAAAAGGACTGCAGAAATAAGAAGTCTCAAAACAAGGGCAAGAAAAAGGAAAATGAGGCACATGTCAGTGAGGATGAACTGTTAACTAATGAGATCTCAAAGTTGAATCTCTCAGCAGGTGTAATAGAAGCCAACTTGGTTGGGAATCCAAGAGAATGGTGGGTAGACACGGGGGCTACTGATCATATTTGTGCTGATAGTAAAATATTTTCCTCTTATTAGAAGGTCGATGGTGGCGATCATCTGACAATGGGAAACTCGTCTACCTCTAGAGTTGTTGGACAAGGCACAATGGTTCTGAAGATGACATCCGGGAAAGAGCTTACATTGAAGAATATTTTACATGTTCCTGATATCTGGAAGAACTTGGTTTTGGGTTCATCCTTTAGCAAGAATGGCTTTAAGCTTGTATTTATTTATGACAAGTTTGTTCTTTCAAAAAATGATATCTATGTAGGAAAACGATACATCACTGAGGGCCTTTTCAAGTTAATATAATGATTGTCAATCGACACAGTGCTAATAATAATAAAGCTACATCGTCTGCTTATATTATTGAGTCACAAAATCGAGTAGGTTGAGAAATATTAATTATGATACAATGCGTAAATTAATTAACATAGCTCTTATACCTAAATTTACAATTGATAACCAACATAAATGTGAAGCATGTGTTGAAGCAAAAATGAATAGAGTTTCATTTCATTTTATCAAACGAAATTCTGAACCATTGGAACTTATACATACCGATGTGTGTGAAATGAATATTGTGCAAACAAGAGGCGGTAAAAAGTACTTTGTCACTTTTATCGATGATATCACAAGATTTTTTTATGTGTACTTGCTGAGTAGCAAAGATAAAACTATTGAGAGCTTTATACACTATAAGAATGAAGTTGAAATTCAATCTGGCAAGAAAATCAAAAGAATTAGGAGTGATAAGGGAGGTGAATATGTGTCACCATTCAGTGAATATTGTTCCAATCATGGAATTATTCACGAAACTACAGCTCCTTATTCGCCTCAATAAAATGGGATTGCAGAATGAAAAAACCGAACATTGAAGGAAATGATGAATGCCATGTTGACAAACTCTGGTTTACCCCATAACTTGTTGGGGAAAGTCTTGCTTTCGGCGAACTACATTCTAAACAAGTTATTTCACAGAAGACTTAACAAGACATCATATGAATTGTGGAAATCTCATGCACCTTCCTATAAATATCTGAAAGTGTGGGGGTGTCGAGCCAAAGTGATGGTTCCTAAATCTAAGAAGGTACGAATAGGAACATAAACAGTTGATTGTATATTCATTGGATATGCTCACAAGAGTAGTGTGTATCGATTCTTGGTACAAAAGTCTGAAATTCCTGACATCAATCCAAATATAATAATTGAGTCAAGGAATGCGACATTCTTTGAAGAGACATTTGCTTGTAAGGAAAAACAAAGAACGAAATCTCTCAAAAGAACCATTGATACTGCTACAAACAGTGATCAAGTTAACCAAGAATTCGATTAACATGAAAATATTGAGGAAAATGAACCTAGTCGTAGCAAAATAGCAAGAACGTCTAAAATATTTGGACTTGATTTTCTTACATATCTGTTAGAAAATGAGTATCAAAGTTATAAAGAATCGATGTCTTCTTCGGAGACACCTTTGTGGAAAGAGGCTATCAATAGTGAGATTGATTCTATTTTTCAAAATCGTGCTTGGGTGTTGGTTGATCTTCCTCCAGGTTGTAAGCCGATGGGCTACAAATGGATATTTAAATGAAAGATGAAGCCGAATGGATCAATAGATAAGTGCAAGGTAAGATTTATCATAAAAAGTTATGGACAAAATAATGTCTTGATTACTTTGATACCTATTCACCAGTGACCCGTATCACTTCAATAAGAATTCTTATAGCCATAGAAGCTATATTTGGTCTTGAAATACATCAAATGGATGTAAAGACAACATTCTTAAATGCTGAATTGGATTAGGAGATTTACATAAAACAATCAGAATATTTTAATATTCCTGGACAAGAACACAAGATTTGCATACTTGTAAAATCCTTATACTGATTAAAACAAGCACCTAAATAATGACATGAGAAATTTGACAAAGAAAAGTTGTTAAGTGGGTTCAAAATCAATGACTTTGATAAGTGTGTATACACTAAATCAACTCAAAAAAGTATGTCATTATGTCTATACATAGACAATATGCTGATAATTGATAGTAATCATGAGATGATTCAGTCTACCAATAAAATATTGACCAATAAATTTGATATAAAAGATTTAGGAGTAGCTGATGTGATCTTAGGAATTAAAATTTCCAGCATATCAAAGGGATACATATTATCTCAAGCTCATTATGTTGAGAAAATACTTGAGAAATATAACAAAGGAAATCAAAACGTGGCTAGAACTCATGTGGACCTAACTCTTCATTTATCAAAGAATATTGGCTCTGGTGTATCACAATTAGATTATTCGAGAATAATCGGAATTCTGATGTATCTCACAAATTCCACCCGTCCAGATATTTCTCAAGTGGTAAACAGACTTAGTATATATATGAGTAATCAATGACATAACCACTGGAAAGCCATATTAATGTTTTGAGGTATCTCAGAGAAACTTCAAAATATGGTCTGCATTATACTAGATATCTTGTTGTTCTAGAGGGATACAACGATGCCTAATGGATATCTAATACAATGGCTTCCAAATCCACAAGTGGATAGGAAATCCTCAAGGCAAAAGTATATTTCTCGGTCTACTATGGAATATGAGTTCATAACATTAGACAAAGCAGTAGAAGAAGAAAAATGGCTTTGAAATTTCTTAGAGGAAATTCCAAATTGGCCAAAACCAGTGCCAACAATAAGCATACATTATGATAGTCAATCGGCTATCGGGAGAGCCCAAAATACAATGTATAATGGTAATTCTCAACGCATACATCGAAGACACAATACCATAAGGCAACTACTCTCAAACGACATAATTTCAATAGATAATGTCAAGTCTTTTTATTAAACCTAGCGGATCCACTTACTAAAGGTTTACCTATAGAGCAAATTGAGAGATCATCGATGGGAATGGGTTTAAAGCCTATAAATTAAGAATTGACACTCTAGAAACCCAACCTAACTAACTAGAAATCCCAAGATCTAGGTTCAAAATAGACAATTGAAACTTTGTACAATTCAAAATAAGCACTATAGAGTTCTATACTATTTCCCATTCCTATAATGACGCATAGTGATGTCTGTCAATGGTAGAATAAGTTAAGGGTTTTAATGATCAATATATTAGGAGAAAAGTCATAATGGGGGTAAAGACATATTACCTTTCAAGTAGATCACCTATTTCGAGTAAGAAGTGAGGCCGCTTCCATGAGATTTTAAAGGCTGAATTCCCTAAAAAACCTTGATGAAGCCAATGCTGATGTTCATGACCGAATTGAACACAACCGTAGAATGAGAAATGGTCGAAGTGAAGCTGTGTGATGGATATTCTCTTGGTTTGCACCAATGGTGGAACAGTTCAAGACTATGGGTCACTGTTTTGCCAAATAAATCTGATTGTCATTTGTTATGAAAGGTTCAAGGCGAAAGCTATCTATTCCGATGTATTTTTATTTCACATAAACTCTTAAGTGTCTGCATTAACATTAGAGAATTGTGGAGGATTGTTGCAAAAGTCTCTAATATATTGTAAAAATGTAGGAAAGATATGTCCTTTAAGAAGTGTCTTATGGGAATGGCACAAAGATGAATGGACATGTCTTCTAAAGTAAAGGTATCTGTCTCTAGGCTTCACAAGGTATTAGGAAGAGGTATAACCCTTTAGAGGGTTATTCCCTAAACCAAATGGTGCCCACAAAGGCACTATTCTATGCTTATAAAATGAGGGTCTTGGGTTCATTTTCAAGTATCCAAAAAATCATTCATTCTAAAGAGTCTAAAGTGTAGAGAGTTTCCATCATTCTTCATTAAGTCAATGTTTTTGAAGAAATGAGTGTCCCTTCCTATAAGAAGCAACCAAGTGATCCTTGGAGAATGTTAGTCACAAGTAATCCATAGAGTACCGAGGCGAGGCTAATCGGGTTTTAAGGATATAAGCAACTCGACTTGGTTCTAATTTTTTCAATTTTCAAACTTGAAAATCTTTTATTTGGTATCAAATTGCATTTGCATTGAGTTTAGGGGAAGTATGAACATGTTTTTTTCAATTGGTAAATTTTTAAACATACTTGTACGATTAGGAAGCATGATAGAGATCTTGATTTTATACCTAGGAACTTAATTAGACGCCTTTTTGATGTTGTCAAAAGTGAGATAGTTTTGGCACGTATTTTGATCTTACTTTGAGTGCTTGTGAACACATGCTATACAATGTGAACACGTTTAGTGAACATATGTTATAAAATATGAATATATGCTTTATTTCACTAACCTATGCTTAAAATATGTTTTTAGAATGATAAAATACATGAATTGAAAATATATAAATGTCCTGACCCTACACACCTATGGGGGGAATATGTGTAATATGTGGAAATTAAAAATACTATTCTATCGAAAATACGTTTCGGTTAGAGTTTGATGAGCTGAAAATATATCAATATTTACCGCCCCTTTTACTTAATATTTTGTTTAGTTTCTCGGGTTTGATGAACGTTTTGATGTGTTTTAGTTTATTTTGCAGATAAAATAATATTGGGACACAATGAAATCATTTAGGACGAAATGTGGGTCAAATAAGGGTAAAAATTGGACTTGACATATTAATTTTGGAGATTGGAAACTTGAAAGGGCGTTTAAACGAAGTGCAGTTTTGGAAATTCCAATTTTGCGCATCTATCGTATTTTGGGCATAACTTTTTACTCCAATATCGGATTGAGCTGATTCAAGTTCCAAATTAAATAAGACTCAAATATCTACAACCTATAAAGACAAAATAATTTCTAATTCCGAAGATTTCATACCCGAAATGGATGAACCATCCAGAAGTGTGTTTGTGTGTAATTATTAAAGTCATTTTCAAAGCAAAAAATAAATTAATAAATAAATAATAAAAATTATCAAATCACCACCAAACATGATAAGCAATTAGTGGAGCAATTAATAATGGATTTGGTGGAAAATTTTATGGAGGTAAAATTTTGCCTATAAATACCAAGCCATTTCATTTGTAAATTCATACTTTCTTATAAGGAATTCCTTAAGAATACTAAGAAGATTGTATCTTGTTTTTTTATTTACAGCTTTCAGTAATTAATTTGCGCTTTCACACTTTCTTTTCTTTACTTTTCAATTTTTACTTTCCGCAATTTACTTTTACGCACAGTACTTTTCTTTCTTTAATTTTCAGTTTTTTTCTTTTCAGTAATGATGAGGTAACTCCCCTTTGTTGGGGTAAAAGGTGAAACTTTTATTACTAATATTTAGATTAATCTCCCTTAATTATAATATATAAACTAGTTAAAATCTGACTTAACGAGGATACCGCCATATTGGTCGGTTGATAATTATTTAAATTGGTTTTAACCTGACTAAACTGGATACTGCCTGATTGGTCGGTTGGTAATTAATGATTAATTTGACTTAATCTGGATACCGCCTATATGGCTGATTGGTAATTATCATGCAAAGTTAATATATTATATTAAGGGAGATATCTAAAATAGAAGTAATAAAAGTGGATCCTTTTACCTCAGCATTTTCTTTTATTATACTTTTACTTTATTTACTTTTCAGCAATTTACTTTCAGCATTTACTTTTCAGCAATTTACTTTCAGCATTTACTTTTCAGTAATTTACATTCAGCATTTACTTTTCAGAATTTAATTTTCAGTATTTTTTTTATGGCTTTTATTTTATTTAGGTTTTTTACTACCCGTAAATATGTGTCGTAACTAAGCCAGTTATCTGGGGTTGTGATGAAATCCAATATCACCAGTTTATAAGAAGTTAAATTATAGTTTGGGTAATTTAAAGGTTTACTTATTAAGTCTTAAGCTTAATGCGTCTTGTTAACTGGCCATTAATAAGATTGATCTGGTAAATCTAAAATAAACTTGGAAAGGATTTTAGGTTACAGCCTTAGATTTAATAGCTCACGATCTTCATTGAGGATAGATAACCCTTTAATAGATTTCCTTACAGGATAGACATATACCTGTCGGGCGGGGGTAACCTTTATTGGAACTTAATCTTAATAATCCAGGTAATTTGGTTGACATAGACATATGGTTCAATTGGGTTATACTAGGTATTTGCGTCTGACCATCGACAGAGGCTTTCGCATGATTTAGTGTTCCAGGTTAGTAAACCGATATATTACACAAACATGAAATAACCACTTCATCTTTAAAAAGATATTGGAAGGATTCACAACCCTGGATAGTTTTATAAATTTGAATTTTCTTCATCTACTTTCAAGCAATTTTATTTACTTGTTTTAATTTTAAAGTCACCACCCAATCAAACAATCAATCCATTAGATACTTGTAATATTTAACTTCATAAATTGATAACAAAAGGTTTTAAGTCCTCGTGGGATTGATACTTTTATACTACTTGAACGATACGTGCGCTTGCGTTATACGCGTGTGATTACGCACCAGCCAAGTTTTTGGCGCCGTTGCAGGGGACTTATTTATCTTTCACTATTAGTTTTGGGGTTCGATATCTTTACTTGTATCTAATTTCTTTTTAATTATTATTTTTGTTTTCTTGTGTTTCAGGTTCTCGGAAACTACATGAGACAACCCAGAAGCTTTGAACTCCGACCGCTCGACCTAGAAATTGAAAGAACCATCAGACAGTTGAGAAGGGAAAGGCGTGAAGACCAAGAAGCTTTAGTCAACATGGAACCTGAACCTTTGGAAGTTGCACCACCAATACCCATTCGAGACAGAACCATTCCGGTGGTCGACGGCTTCATTTCCTGTATTGTACTTCCTCATTTACCAGCAAATGCATGTGACATCAAAACATGCATCCAGATGATTCAGCAGTCAGTACAGTTTGGGGGAAATGCAACTGAAGATCCTAATGCCCACATCAGCAACTTCCTGGAATTTTGTGGTTTTTTTAATTACAACCGAGCAGCTGAAGAAGCAATGAGACTGCGGGTATTTTCCATATTCCCTGAAAGACAGAGCTAAAGCTTGGCTACATTCGTTACCAACAGGTTCCATCACAACTTGGAACACTCTAGACACCAAATTCCTTACAAAGTACTTTCCACCAGCCAGAACTGCAAAGTTGAGGAATGACATCACATCCTTCGTGCAAAAAGATTCAGAATCCATTTGCGAAGCTTGGGAAAGATTCAAAGATTTACTCTGGGAATGTCCTCATCATGAGATCGCAAAGTGGCTACAAGTCCAAACCTTCTACAATGGACTTTCTGGAATAATGAGAACCACAATTGATGCTGCTGCTAGAGGAGCTTTGATGGCGAAAGGAAAAGATCAGGCCTGGGACCTAATTGAAGAAATGGCTAACAATAATTCATTGTGGCCAACAGAAAGAAGCTTGATCCAATGAATTGCTGGAATTTATGAAGTTGGAGCCAACACAGCAGTGAATGCCAAGCTGGATCAGATTTGCAAAAATCTGGAAACTCTTAACATAAAAGATAATGGTGGATCCACAAGTTCACCATTTGGAGGAACACCTGAGTCATAATCTTTCAACCAACATAAAGAAACGGTGAATTATGTCACATTTCAACAGACATGGGAACAATCCATATTCCAACACCTACAACCCAGTGTGGAGGAATCATCCCAATTTCGCATGGAGCAATAATTCAGAGAAAATGAACAACCCACCACCCAGATTCCAACAACAGAACAAAGGCCAGAAGTAGGCAAATGAATCAAGAATAACAGAAGTTTGACCCAGTTGAAAAAGATAAAAGCAAAAACGACTCTCAAGCAGCAAGATATGATGCTATGTTTCAATCCCAATCAGCATTAATTCAAAGTCAATTTGCTTCTATTAAAGCACTGGAGAATCAAATTGGACAACTGGCCAATGCTCAGAGTTACAGACCGCCATGTAACCTTCCTAGCAACACAGAGCCAAATACAAGGAACATGGGAAATGAGCAATGTCATGCCATCATGTTAAAAAGCGGTACTGAAATCAACAAAGATGTTAGAATCAAGGCAACAACAATTGAAGATATTCCAAAGAAAAAAGCAACAGATGGAGGAAAAAGAAGCAAAGGAAAAAGAACAGATCACTACACCTCCACCTTTTCCTCAGCGTCTTCAGAAGAAAATAACTGGACAAGCAGTTTGCTCGATTCTTGGAGTGCTTAAAAAGCTGCATATCAACATTCCATTTGCAGAAGCGTTGGAATAAATGCCCAGCTATGCCAAATTCATGAAAGACATTCTTTCACGAAAGCGGAGATCGGGAGATTATGAGACAGTAGCATTATCAGAATAATACAGCGCCATCATTCAGAGAAAACTTCCTCCAAAGTTGAAAGATCCTGGCAGTTTCACTGTTCCTTGCACCATAGGAGAACATGACTTCGGTAAGGCTCTGTGTGATCTAGGTGCGAGTGTTAACTTGATGTCTTTTTCTATTTTCAGGAAATTACAGATTGGAGAAACAATGCCAACTTCAGTCTCTCTATAACTTGCTGATAGAACGCTCGTATTTCCAAGAGGCGTAGTTGAGGATGTGCTGGTCAAGGTTGACAAATTCATTTTCCCCGCGGATTTTATTATCCTTGATATGAAGGAAGACGCAGACGTGCCAATCATCATCGGGAGACCATTCTTGGCTACAGGTCAAACCATTATTGATGTACAAAAAATGAGAACTAACCATGAGGGTACAGGACCAAGAAGTAACATTCAATGTTCTTAAAGCCATGAATTTCCCGAATGACGAGAATGAGGAATGTTTCAGACTTGATGTGATAAATAGTACCATCCAGACCTCCAATGCAATGCAAAGTTCTACTGACAAACTTAAAGCATGTCAATTACCTGTGGAGCCTGAAGATAAAGCGCACTGCATACTGAAGAAGCCTATTCTTGCACTACAAGCAACAGAAGAGAAAAAGTTCCACCAGCTCAACGAATTGGAGGAATTTCACAATCAGCCTTTTGAGGATGCCAAATTGTACAAAGAAAAGGCAAGGAAAAGACATGATGAGAAGTTAGTGCGCATACAACTAGAACTAGGGCAGAAGGTACTGTTAAACAAATCAAGGGTGAAATTCTTCCCATGGAAGCCAAAAATACGGTGGTCAGGTCCATTTGTGATCACCAAAGTTTTACCAGATAGAGCCGTTGAGATACATGATCCCGACTCCAACAAAACATTCAAGGTTAAAAACAAACGGGTCAAGCACTACTGGGGAGAATCATTTGAGCGACAAAAAGAAGTGTCACACTTTCAGATCCAGCCTAACGTTCGAGAAGTCATGTCTAGCTGTCGACATTAAACTTAGCGCTCGTAGGGAGGCAACCCATGCAATTTGTGTATATATTGTGATTTAGTGTGATTTAATTTAGTGTGTTTAGCTTTTGCAGATTAAGACATTTCAGGATGGAAGAAGTTCTCGCAAATCTTCACAAGCAATTTCCTTCTCACCCTCAAAACTCTCTGATGAAAGTCTACAAAGCTCGCTTGGAACAGATGAGATTACTAACGATCCATAGTGTTCATAATGATATTCGTTGGGTAATTGAAGCACAGGTCCAATTAGCAGGTGAGTATTCTGATTCCTGTAATTCTTATTTGCCCGGATTTGGAGTAAGCACATATGCAAAGAAACGTAGAGATAAGCAAATGGGTGTTTTTGTTACAAATGTGCACGCTGGAATTGCAATACTCGTTGTCGTTCTCTATGAATGGTGTCTGATAATCGCGAAGACAAAATTAAATTCATTAGGGATGGCTTGAGTAAGGAGTCTTTAGATGATATATCTTCGACTCTTGAGACACAACCCAGTGGATATGTTCATATAGCCATTCGCAAATTACATACACAATTCCAAAAAGAAAGACAACAGTTAAGTCTCGGGAATCTGACTCAAAAAACCATGTTTGCCAATTTATAAGAAAATTGGATGGGAAGCTTGTCCCTGACAAATAGACGTCAATCAAGCCGCTACTTTTCTTGTACATATTATATCTCTCTCTGTCTTTTCCTAATAATTGTAATTTTTTTTGTTGTTTTCTTTTATTTTCTCTCCGACAGGATCCAGACTTTTTTGACTATCACGATTTTTTTACTGTTACTAATAATTGTCATTTGGCAGGTACTAGTGCTATTATTTTACTCACCATTTTCAGCTGTTTAAATTCAACTCATCATTGCACTTTTGAAGACATCCAGAGTAAAACATGGAAGCCACTTCAAGAAGACGAGTTGAAAACATCTGTGTGTTTTTGCGGAACTAGTGTTGGTGTTAAGCCACAATACGTAGAAGCAGCACAGGAATTGGGTCGAGTCTTAGCTGCAAGGAATATGCACTTAGTATATGGCGGAGCCAATCTTGGACTTATGGGGATCGTTTCAAAAGCTGTACAGGAGGGAGGCAGTCAAGTTTTAGGAATCATTCTAAAACCCTTGGTGGAGGCAAATCTTATTGGACCATCAAACGGAGACGAAATTATTGTGCCAGGTATGTCCGAGCGACTAGTGGAAATGATTAATCGTGCTGATGCATTTATTGTTTTGCCAGGTGGCTTTGGTACATTGGAGGAAATTTTTACAGTGTTATCTTGGGTGAACCTGAACATACACCAGAAACCGCTTGGATTGTACAACGTTGAAGGATTTTATGATTTTCTTTGTGTGTTTCTTGATGATGCCCGGAGAAATGGGTTCGTGTCAAAACCTTTAAAAGAACTCCTCTTCACTGCCAGAACTGCTCTGGATCTAATTGACCAAATCTTAGCCTATGAACCACAAATTTACCATATCCTTTCAAAGATAAATTGGTCCGAGGACGATCATGGTAAGAGGCGTAGGATTAATCTGGATCTTAACCTTTAACTTTTCGTGTAGAATTTCAGCTAACCAGGTACTATCTTCTAAACTCTTCTTCTACTTTTTAAGACATTGGGGACAATGTCTCATTTAGGTTTGGGGGAGGGAATTAGTTGATTAGTATATTATTTTTAGTTGTGTGTTGTTTTTATTTTTAGTCCAAAATTTTTCGAAAAATACAAAAAAATTGAAAATTTTCAAAAATTACAAAAATATTTTGCGTTTTTGTTTTTATTTTGACTAAAAAGGTGAAATTGGTAAGAGATAGCTGACTAAGGAGTTTCCACTCCTGAGACGTATCTCAAACCTAATTCGGAACAAGTTAATTTTTGTTTATTTCCTTTTGAATTATTTAATTTGTAAATTCTCCATAAAACTGATTAAAATGGATCTTCATATACTCAGTTGACAGGTATTATCAGCATACATGGTAACATACAAACATGAGCTGTAATTGAAAATTTTGAAATATTCAGTGCTATAGTTTAATTGGAGGAAGCATCTATAAAAAGCGATGGAGTAAAAAAAAAACGTCTGATGTCCGAGTTATTAAGTCTGTAAGGGTGTTTTAACACCTAGTGCCCTAAGGCCATCTGGTTTGGGAGTCACTGGCCCAAAGCTCGCTACATGGATCAAGGATGTTGCAAAATTATATATATCGGAAGTCTGAGTAATTAAGTCCGTAGGGGTTGTCTTGACACCTGGTGCCCTAAAGTCAACTGGTTTGGGAGCCACCGACCCAACACTCGCTACATAGATGGAAGATATTATATATATATAAAATTATATTAAAAATCAAAGAAAAAAAACAGAAAAATCAGAAAAATTATTTCATTGCTGCAAAAAGGTGTGAATTCTGATAAAACTTTAGGACAAAAATATTACTCTCTTATCAACTGCACTTATGACTGTTGTGGGCAAAAATGAGTTGATTAATATGTTGTCGACTGTGCATATGGAGAATGGTAAATATAATCGGAGAATTTACTTATTGTAGGCATTGCATTTTTGCATGTGAAACCCGATGAGGAGTCTTATTTGGAGACAACTACCTTTTAAGTTGCGGAAACCGCAGGAAACGGACATCGGAAGGGAAGAGTCAAGAATTGACTCATTGATGGATTAAGTTCACTAGTTTAGCCTCGAGTAACTCGTTTGATTCTGTTTTAAAAATTATGCTTGCCCAAAACCCCCACATCCAAGCCCATCTCGCCAAGCCCAATCCAAAATAATTAAAACCTTTAAAAACATGTCACAAATTAAATTAAATTAAATTAAAGGGTAACTAATTTAAAATAAATTAAAATCCAACAAAAATTTAGTCCAACACCTAACCAAGCCCACACACAACATCAAAACACCTAGCCAAGCCCACCCACCTAACCAAGGCCCACACGTCCAAAGCCTTTAATATAGACCCCAAATTAAATAATTATTAATTAAATTAAAACATTAACTAAATAAAATATTAATCAAATTAATTAAATAAATAAATCAAATATTACCAAACATAAAATAAGTATATGCCTATAAAACTAATCAAATATATTAACTTCCTAACTAAACAAAATCATATACTAAATAAAAGAAATTGCATGCCTAATTAAAATCAATCAACAAATATCATGCCTAATTAAATCAATCCTAACCAATTAAAAAATATTGTATTCCTAAACCAACACAAATTAAATATTCAAACTTCCTAATCTAAACCAATCTTGTCTCCATCAAATCTTTGACTTTCCTTGCTCAATACCAAATCAAATCCTTGCTCTTAATGCCAAATCCTATTCCTTGTGAGACAAGGAGGAGCCCTAGCCATTCTCTATATAAACAACCCCTAACCAAGACATGCACTCCCCTAGCTCATACACATAACTCACACGAAAATCACAACACAAAGAAAACCCTAAAGCCACACGTCCCTTGACACCCCTCTCTCTATCGCTATCACAAGCCACGCAGCAACACTCACTGACCACAAACAAAGCAACCCACCACCATCAAACGCACATTAACAAAACACGATAAGCCAAATCACTCAGCCACACGAAGCCATGCAGACGTAAACAAATGGCCACACCACACTGCCCCTTGGACCATTAGCCGAGAGCACATCAACCAGCCCCTTCACAAATCCACTGCCCTCTACGTATCAACCAGCTCCCACATCGCCTATACACCCAGACACACGGCACAACCAAAAATAATCCTTTTAGACCGAGACACCAACGAAACACACACACAGCCACAAAAGCCACAAATCAACGCACTCATCAACCCCCTCCAGCAAACTAACAAACAGTGAGTAAAACCATTAAAAACAGTCCCAAATATAGCCAAAACAGTGACCCAAAACAGCCCCCCTAGAACCGAAAAACAAAACCTGAAACAGTGAGCAGAAGATGCATCCGAAACAGCAGCAAAACGAAGCCTAGACAGCAAGAAAAACAGTGGAACGACGAGTTAAGACGCTAAACTAGTGAACCGGAAGAGTAAGGAGCTTTTACCCCTTCCGATCTCGTGAAACGCAAGTCCGAAAACGACTTAAAAGGTTAGACCTGAGGGTATTTTCCACATTCGTTTTCTGTTTTACCTTTATTATTCATTGAGTATTATTCGCATGATTGATATGTTAAAAATGCATGTTGTGGCCCTTGAGTAGATAAATATGCATGTACCATGAAATATTATATGTTGTGAACTTGGAATAGAATGAAAGATGTGTCAACTCTCGCGGTATATCGGATGGAAACCCGGACGTAAATTCCGTAGCCGAATCCGAATGGACGGTAGTGCGGTCTGTACTCGGGATACAACTCCACGTACCGCTTGAGTAAACGGCACCCTTTTTTGTTTATGTTGCTTTGGTTTATTTATTTTTGTCATTTGAATTCTGCATGTTACTTGTTTATGCATGATGCAATCGAGTGCATGGGCTTAGTAAGTGCGATGAAAGGTCCCCTAATTGGAGGGGTTAAAACCCTTTACCACGAAGCTTTGCCGCACCGATTGATGTGTGTTCGGTTGAATGCAAGATATGTTCAATCGGGCACACTAAGTTTGATATTATTGTCTTTAATTCTTTGTGTGCATGATGCAATCGAGTGCATGGGCTTAGTAAGTGCGATGAAAGGTCCCCTAATTGGAGGGGTTAAAATCCTTTACCACGATGCTTTGCCGCACCGATTGATGTGTGTTCGGTTGAATGCAAGATATGTTCAATCGGGCACACTAAGTTTGATATTATTGTCTTTAATTCTTTGTGTGCATGATGCAATCGAGTGCATGGGCTTAGTAAGTGCGATGAAAGGTCCCCTAATTGGAGGGGTTAAAATCTTTTACCACGATGCTTCGCCGCACCGATTGATGTGTGTTCGATTGAATGCAAGATATGTTCAATCGGGCACACTAAGTTTGATATAGTTATCTTCGTCTTTGTACATATTGTAATGAAAGGCGCATGGGCCTATTGTGTTGGATTAAAAGGTTCTCCATTTGGGGGAAGAAAAGCCTAAAAGGCTATCTTTACCACGATATTCGCCGTGTCTTTTATCTATTTGATTGCATCGTCTATTCCTGTCTTGGCTTGACCTATTGTCATTGGTGTACCCATATTCACATGCCCTTGGCCTCAAGCCATTAGCCACATCAAGCTTCAAGCACGCTGCTAATAAACCCTAAACCTCTCTCGGCCACTCTCTCTTATCCACTCATTCAGCAGCCCCTATAATCGATTGAACAAGACATACACTCTTCTCGGCCTCACATATAAGCTACGCCTTCAGCCATTCACGTCCTCTTTAACGCCCATTAAATTACCCACGAAGACAAACATTCATCACACCACACGCTAACAAACAAACACACCATCCACACGTCTCTTGCCTCTTCACGCTAATCAACAAGCACGTCACAAATCCCTTCCATTAGCCGCATCCCACGCCACTTCATTGCCTAACCACACGCTCACCGCTTCACCTAAAAGCCACAAGCCCTCGCAGCCCTGCCTCACCTCACGTCATAGCCTAGACAACTCACACGTATCAACCTCTTTGACCTCACGCATAAGCCGCACGTCCTCATTGCTTGAAATTTAACAGCGCACGTTACACCCACAAACACTCCTCATGTCATAAAGTCAATTATACCATTCATGCATGTATTATGAAATCCCATATAGTCATTCTTATCTTCGTACGCATCATAATGAAAAGCATGTTTGTTCCATTGGTTGCATCATTTACCTTAGTATTGGTTTAACGTATTGCAATTCATATACCTATGACATGATGACATTTGAGTATTATTTCTCGCGGTATATCGGATGGAAACCCAGACATAAATTCCGTAGCCGATTCTGAATGGACGGTAGTGCGGTCTGTACTTGGGATACAATTCCACATACCACTTGGAAAAGTGCTCACATGTGTGCTTGTATGGTTAGTATGTGTGCTTGTGTTTTCGTGAACATAATATGCCAATGAAGTTGTATGTTCGTTGCTACTTTGATGTACTTTCAAGCATGCAATCTTAGATGTGAAATATATGTAAATTTAGGTGTAAGTTTTATTTTATACATGTGAATTTAGAAGCATGATGCTCTGGGAAATAAGTGTTACTTAAGTTTGATTAAATTATTACATAAATCCTTTCATTACAAGTGACATAAGTAAGGGACCATTCCGAACCCAACGGTTTGAGGTCTTCCCTTACGAGTGGTGAGTGCGGCCTTAAATCTCATTTTCCCGGTTCACACTGGGTGGCGACTCCATTATTCTCCGGTTTAATCCCCCGTGGCTACTCTGTACTCCCAACCGGGCCACGAGCCCGGGACAGCATGCGTCGTCCAGTTCCTGTGTCCCACACTTATTCAGTAATTTAGAAAGAAAGTAAACAACTAGTAACTTAGAGTAGAAGTTTCACCTGATAGTCACTAACTTCTTTATTCTCTTTTCTCTTGCCTTTTTGCTTTGTGTGCATTAGTTTTATTATCTTTTTACTTTCTTAAAACATTTGTGGGTATCGTTGCTGTAAGCCCTAACGAGACTATAACTCGTCCACTAGGGATACCAAGGGATTTAAAGGCTTGTTGCATATGTTAAATGCAACCGTGATCCCTACGAAAGTGGCTTATTTAATTTTAATTATTTCCTGTATATTATTTTGTTGTGTTTGCTCGAGAGGACTAGCAAAATGTTAGGTTTGGGGGTGTGATGAGCGGAAAATATATCAATATTTACCGCCCCTTTTACTTAATATTTTGTTTAGTTTCTCGGGTTTGATGAACGTTTTGATGTGTTTTAGTTTATTTTGAAGATAAAATAATATTAGGACATAATGAAATCATTTAGGACGAAATGTGGGTCAAATAAGGGCAAAAATTGGACTTGACATATTAATTTTAGAGATTGGAAACTTGAAAGGGCGTTTTAACGAAGTGTAGTTTTGGAAATTCCAATTTTGCGCATCTGTCGTATTTTGGACATAACTTTTACTCCGATATCAGATTAAGCTGATTCAAGTTCCAGATTAAAGAAGATTCAAAGATCTACAACTTTTAAAGATAAAACAATTTCGAATTCTGAATAGTTCATGCCCGAAATTGATGAACCATCCAAAAGTGTGTTGTGTGTAATTATTAAAGTCATTTTCAATCATTTTCAAAGCAAAAAATAAATTAATAAATAAATAATAAAAATTATCAAATCACCACCAAACATGATAAGTAATTAGTAGAGTAATTAGTGGAGCAATTAATAATGGATTTGGTGGAAGATTTTATGGAGGCAAAATTTTGCCTATAAATACCAAGCCATTTCATTTGTAAATTCATACTTTCTTCTAAGGAATTCCTTAAGAATACTAAGAAGATTGTATCTTGTTTGTTTATTTACAGCTTTTAGTAATTAATTTCCGCTTTCGCACTTTCTTTTCTTTACTTTTCAGTTCTTACTTTCCACAATTTACTTTTACGCACAATACTTTTCTTTCTTTAATTTTCAGTTTTTTTCTTTTCAGTAATGAGGAGGTAACTCCTCTTTGCCGGGGTAAAAGGTAAAACTTTTATTACAAATATTTAGATTAATCTCCCTTAATTATAATATATAAACTAGTTAAACCTAACTTAACGAGGATACCACCATATTGGTCGGTTGGTAATTATTTAAATTGGTTTTAACCTGACTAAACTGGATACCGCCTGATTGGTCAGTTGGTAATTAATTATTAATTTGACTTAATCTGGATACCGCATATATGGCTGGTTGGTAATTATCATGCAAAGTTAATATATTATATTAAGGGAGATATCTAAAATAGAAGTAATAAAAGTGGATCTTTTACCTCAGCATTTTCTTTTATTGTACTTTAACTTTATTTACTTTTCAACAATTTGCTTTCAGCATTTACATTTCAGCAATTTACTTTCAGCATTTACTTTCAGCATTTACTTTTCAGCAATTTACTTTCAGCATTTACTTTTCAGTAATTACTTTCAGTATTTACTTTCAGCATTTAATTTTCCGTATTTTACTTTATGTCTTTTATTTTATTTAAGTTTTTTACTACCCGTAAATATGTGTCGTAACTAAGCCAATTATGGGGTTGTGATGAAATCCAATATCCCCGGTTTATAAGGGGTTAAATTATGTTTGGGTAATTTAAAGGTTTACTTATTAAGTCTTAGGCTTAATGCGTCTTGTTAACTGGCCATTAATAAGATTGATCTGGTAAATCTAAAATAAACTTGACAAAGGAAGTTTAGGTTACAGCCTAGACTTAATAGCTCACGATCTTCCTTGAGGATAGATAACCCTTTAATAGATTTCCTTACAGGATAGACATATACCTGTCGGGGGGGGGGTAACCTTTATTGGAACTTAATCTTAATGAATCCAGGTAATTTGGTTGACATAGACATATGGTTCAATTGGGTTATACTGGATATTTGCGTCTGACCATCGACAGAGGCTTTCGTATGATTTAGTGTTCCAGGTTAGTAAACCGATATATTACACAAACATGAAATAACCACTTCATCTTTTAAAAAGATATTGGAAGGATTCACAACCCTGGATAGTTTTATAAATTTGAATTTTCTTCAATCTACTTTCAAGCAATTTTATTTACTTGTTTTAATTTTAAAGTCATCACCCAATCAAACAATCAATACATTAGATACTCGTAAACATTTAACTTCATAAATTGATAAAAAAAAAGTTTTAAGTCCTCGTGGGATCGATACTTTTTATACTACTTGAACGATACGTGCGCTTGCGTATACGCGTGTGATTACGCACCGGTCAGAGTTCCTACGATTAGATATCAATCAACCTCAAATTTAATATGTCTAACAAAGTAAAACATAAATCACAAATAATAAATTGCAGCAGAATAAATAAAAGACAAACAGATTTGTTTACAAAGTGGAAAACTCGTGCGTGTAAAAACCCACTTTGGGAATAGGCTACCACCCAAATCCATTATACAAGAGAAACTTACAGAGATGGTGAAAAGATCTAAAGCAACAACTTCACCAACTCTATTCCCACAACTGTAGTTACCCGAGGAACTCTCCAAGCCTATACCAAGCAACTTTCTTCAGAACATCTGAAGTCTCAGTGTGATTAAATCTGCAAAGTCACGCGACAGAGCTTCAAATGTCATTCTCAACCTTCAAAATTATAAGGCTTAGGGTATTGGTGAGGTTGTGTTTGGATGGTAGATGGTGATGAAACAAGAAGGTCACTCACAAGGAAGAAGACATGTAAGCTTGAGTCTTAAAGGGTGAGAGATCTTCAAAGGTTTGGAAAACTCAAAGTAAGAATTTTTAGGGTAATGTTTTCCAACTCTTGTAAAGAGGGTGTGTGTTTGCTTTTATAGGTAGGGTTTTCTGAGAGACAAAACTACTTCAAAAATACATCAGGACGCGCAAAGAACGTACCACTAACGCGAAGGATTTAGCAAAGAGCGTTCGAACAAAACCACGAATGCTGCTCGAACATGAAGCCTCTGGAAAGTGTCGTTCAAAGAGATGTAGAACGTGCCTTGAACGGTTGGTCTTTAGAAGCTTTCATTCGAATGAAGATATAAACGTGCCACTAACGACAGGAGTTTGAATGAATATACTAACGTGACACTAATGACATGCGTTCGAACGAATATACGAATGTGCCATGAATGATGCTCTGATAAAATCATCTTTCGAAGTCAGCAACACACCCAAGCACTTCAAGACTCATTACAACTCAATGTAACACAGTTTGTTATGGAAGTTTCCAACACCGTAAACCCAACAAACTCCTCATTTGGCATTCCTTGACAAAAAAACCTAATACAAGGACTAAAAATAATTAAAACCAAAAATAATCAGTGTATACCATCATGACATAGACTTGTTACAATAAACCTTAATCTAGTCCTAAGTCTTGAAGCGCTGATGAAGACAACCAACTGAATTTCTGCCACCCATGAAACACACTAAAACAGAAAAAAAAAAAAAAAAAAAAAAAAAAAAAAAAAAAACCCGGGAAGCAAAAGGGAAATGCAAAGCATAAGAATATTTGAATAAACAAGAACAAGCATTTACTAATTGCATTCAATAAAGAGAAGGTTCCTTAAGTTAAAGTGATAAGTGCGGTTTATACCCACTCATTCAAACATACTTAGCTTACTATTTTGTTAGGTTTTGTGTCATTTAATGGCTTTTGTAGTTTGTTTTATGTTTTATTGTTATGAAGCATTGGAACATGGATCTTGGGGCAAATGGACTTGTTTTGGGACCTTACGGACGCATCAGAAGCAAGCAGGAAATTAGAAAATGTAGAAAAACCTATTCTAAAAATTTAGTTAGGCATCTCGACGCCCATTGTAATGTCGCGATGCCCTGAAAGATTCGATACATCTTTCCCGAGGATATGGCGTCGCAACTCCATTTTCGGCATCACGACGCTACGACAGATGTCCAGAATCATTAGTTTTCAGTGTTCTACACGCATAAGGACTTCAAGACTTCCATATGAATATAGAAGCTCATCCAAAACCCTAAAGAGGATACTAATGCACAACTCACGAGTTCTAAACACATATTTTAAAGAGATCCAAGGAGGAAGATTGAAAAGCGACAATAGGAGACGAGGGCTTCTAGTGTTTTTTTAAAACTCTAATGATGTCCATTAAATTCATGACGATGTTTTCATTATTTTTATATTTAGTCATGAACTAACTCTATTATTCTATAGGATGATTTGATGGAGGCAAAATTTTGCCTATAAATACCAAGCCATTTCATTTGTAAATTCATACTTTCTTCTAAGGAATTCCTTAAGAATACTAAGAAGATTGTATCTTGTTTGTTTATTTACAGCTTCCAGTAATTAATTTCCGCTTTCGCGCTTTCTTTTCTTTACTTTTCAGTTTTTACTTTCCGCAATTAACTTTTACGCACAGTACTTTTCTTTCTTTAATTTTCAGTTTTTACTTTTCAGCAATGAGGAGGTAACTCCCCTTTGTTGGGGTAAAAGGTAAAAATTTTATTACTAATATTTAGATTAATCTCCCTTAATTATAATATATAAACTAGTTAAAACCTGACTTAACGAGGATACCGCCATATTGGTCGGTTGGTAATTATTTAAATTGGTTTTAACCTGACTAAACTGGATACCGCCTGATTGGTCGGTTGATAATCAATTATTAATTTGACTTAATCTGGATACCGCCTATATGGCTGGTTGGTAATTATCATGCAAAGTTAATATATTATATTAAGGGAGATATCTAAAATAAAAGTAATAAAAGTGGATCATTTTACCTCAGCATTTTCTTTTTTGTACTTTTACTTTATTTACTTTTCAGCAATTACTTTCAGCATTTACTTTTCAGCAATTTACTTTCAACATTTACTTTTCAGTAATTTACTTTCCGCATTTACTTTTCAGCATTTAATTTTCAGTATTTAATTTCAGCATTTACTTTCCGTCATTTACTTTTCAGCAATTTACTTTTCAGTATTTTACTTTATGTCTTTTATTTTATTTAAGTTTTTTTACTACCCGTAAATATGTGTCGTAACTAAGTTAGTTATCTGGGGTTGTGATGAATTCTAATATCACCGGTTTATAAGGGGTTATTTTATAGTTTAGGTAATTTAAAGGTTTATTTATTAAGTCTTACGCTTAATACGTCTTGTTAATTGGCCACTAATAAGATTGATCTGGTAAATCTAAAATAAAATTGACAAAGGAATTTTAGGTTTCAGCCTTAGACTTAATAGCCCACGATCTTCCTTGAGGATAGATAACCCTTTAATAGATTTCCTTACAGGATAGACATATACCTGTCGGGCGGGGGTAACCATAATTGGAACTTAAACTTAATGAATACAGGTAATTTGGTTGACATAGACATGGTTCAATTAGGTTATACTGGGTATTTGCGTCTAACAATCGACATAGGCTTTTGCATAATTTAGTGTTTCAGGTTAGTAAACCGATATATTGCACAAACATGAAATAACACTTCATCTTTAAAAGATATTGGAAAGATTCACCACCCTAGATAGTTTCCTAATATTAAATTTTCTTAAACCTACTTTCGTGCAATTTTATTTACTTGTTTTTAAAATTCAAAATCATCACCATTTCAAATCAATCAATCAACCTGTTAGATACTAGTAATCATTTGACCTCATAAAATTAATAGATTATGTATTAAGTCATCATGGGATCGATACTTTTTATACTACTTGAACGATACGTGCGCTTGCGTTATACGCGTGTGATTACGCACGGTCAAGTTTAGGGCACTAGGTGTTAAAACACTCTTTCAGACTTAATAACTCGGATCTCAGATATGGTTTTTTTTTTTACTCCATCACTTCTCATAGATGCTTCCTCCAATTAAACTATAGCACTGAATATTACAAACTTTTCAATTATAGCTCATGTCCGTATGTTACCATGTATGTTGATAATACCTGCCAACTGAGCATATGAAGATCAATTTTAGTCAATTTTATGGAGAATTTACAAATTAAATAATTCAAAAGGAAGTAAACAAACATTAACTTGTTTCAAAAATGAGTTGAAATACATATTAGAAATAGGAACTCCTTACACAGCTATCTCTCACCAATTTCACCGGATTAATCAAATTAAAAACACAAAAATAAAAATATTTTTTGATTTTTTTTGTAAAATTTTTCAATTGTTTTTTATTTTTCGAAAAATTTTGGACTAAAAATAAAAACAAAATACAAACAAGATACTAATCAACCATTCCCCACCCCCAAACTTAAATGAGACATTGTCCCCAATGTCTTAAACAGTAGAAGAAGAGTTTAGAAGATAATTCCTGGTTAGCTAAAATTCTACATCTAAATGGGAAATTTAAAGGTTAAGATCCAGATTTATCCGACGCTTCTTACCACGATCATTATCGGACCATTTTATCTTGGAAATGATATGGTCAATTTGTGGTTCATAGACTAAGATTTGGTCAATTAAATCTTGGGCAGTTCTGGCAGTGAAGATGAGTTCTTTTAAAGGTTTTGACACGAACCCATTTCTCCGGGCATCATCAAGAAATACACAAAGAAAATCATAAATTCCATCTACGTTGAACAATCCAATTGATTTCTGGTGTATGTTTAAGTTCGCCCAAGATAGTACTGTAAAAATCTCCTCCAACGTGCCCAAACCATCTGGCAAAGTAATAAAAGCATCAGCACAGTTAATCATTTCCACCAGTCGTTCAGACATACCTGGCACGATCAGTTCTTCTCTGTTTGATGATCCTATAAGATCTACCTCTGCCAAGGGTTTTGGGATGATTCCCAGAACTTGACTGCATTCATCTTGTACGGCCTTTGAAATGATCCCCATTAGTCGAAGATTGCCTCCGCCATATACTAGGTGCATATTCTTCTCAACTATGACTCGTCCCAATTCCTGTGCTGCTGCTACGTATTGTGGCTTAGAACCAACACTAGTACCGCAAAACACACAGATGTTTTCAACTCGTCTTCTTGAAGTGGCTTCCATTTTATGTATGTTTCTCTTTCAGCTCTGGATGCCTTCAAAAGTGCAATGATGAGTTGAATTTATAACACTTGAAAAAGGGTGAGAAAAAATAATAGCACTAATACCTGCCAAATGACAATTATTAGTTAACAGTTAAATAAATCGTGATAGTCAAAAAGATCTGGATCCTGTCGGAGAAAATAAAAGAAAACAACACAAAACAATCACAATTATTAGGAAAAGACAAGAGATATAATATGTACAAGAAAAGTAGCGGCTTGATTGACATCTATGCGTCAGGGACAAGCTTCCTATCCAATTTTCTTATAAATTGGCAAACAGGGTCTTTTTTAGTCAGATTCCGAGACTTAATTGTTGTCTTTCCTTTTGGAATTATGCATATAACACATGAATCATGATACACATATCCACTGGGATGCGTCTCAAGAGTTTTAGATATGTCATCCAAATACTCCTTACTCAAGCCATCCCTAATGAAATTAATCTTATCTTCGCGGTTATCAGACAGCATTCCTAAAGAATGACAACGAGTATTACAAAACATGCGAACACATTTGTAGCATACACCCATTCTTTTGGCTCTTCTCTTTTAGCATAGTGTTTCTTCCTAAACCAGACAGATGTGAAATAAAAGGTCAGAGGACTCACTTGCCAATCAGACCCGTGCTTAATAATCCTATGAATGTCAGTAGGAATACCTTTAATCATTAGTAGTCTCATCCGTTCCAAGCGAGCTTTGTAAACTTTCATCAGAGATTTTTGAGGGAGAGAAAGGAATTGCATGTGAAGATTTGCAAGAGCTTCTTCCATCGTGAAATGACTTTACCTGCAAAAATTAAACACACAAAAATAAAACACACCAAATCATAATATATACACAAATTGCATGGGTTGCCTCCCTGTGAGCGCTAAGTTTAACGTCGTCAGCTAGACGTGGCTGCCCGAACGTTAGGCTGGATCTGAAAGTGTGACACTTTCTTTCTGTCGCTCAAATGATTCTCCCCAGTAGTGTTTGACACGCTTGTTTTTAACCTTGAATGTTTTGTTGGAATCGGGATCATGTAACTCAACGGATCTATCTGGTAAAACCTTGGTGATTAGGAATGGACCCGACCACCGTGATTTTGGCTTCCATGAGAAGAGTTTTACCCTTGATTTGTTTAACAGTACCTTATGCCCTGGTTTCAGTTGTATGCGCACTAACTTCTCATCATGTCTCTTCTTGCCCTTTTCTTTGTACAATTTGGCATTCTCAAAAGGATGTATGTGAAATTCCTCCAATTCGTTGAGCTGGTGGAACTGTTTCTCTTCAGTTGCTTGTAGTGCATGAATTGGCTTCTTCAGTGCACAGTATGCTTTATCTTCAGGCTCCACAAGCACTTGACATGCTTTAAGTTTGTCAGTAGAACTTTGAATTCCATCGCAAGTCTAGATGGTACTATTTATCACATCAAGTCTGAAACATTCCTCTTTCTCGTCATTCGGGAAATTCATGGCTTTGAAAACGTTGAATGTTACTTCTTGGTCTTGTACCCTCTTGGTTAGGTCTCTTTTTTGTACATCAATAATGGTTCGACCTGTAGCCAAGAATGGTCTCCCGAGGATAATCGACACGTCTTCGTCTTCCTTCATATCAAGGACAATAAAATCTGCTGGGAAAATAAATTTGTCAACTTTGACCAACACATCTTCAACTACACCTCTCAGAAATACGAGCGTTCTATCAGCAAGTTGTAGAGAGACTGAGGTGGACATTGTTTCTCCAATCTGCAGTTTCCTGTAAATAGAAAAGGGCATCAAGTAAACACTTACACCTAAATCACACAAAGCCTTACCGAAGTCATGTTCTCCTATGGTTTAAGGAACAGTAAAACTGCCAGGATCTTTCAACTTTGGGGGAAGCTTCCTCTGGATGATATCGCTGCATTCTTGTGATAATGCTATTGTCTCGTAATCTCCCAATCTCCACTTTCGTGAAAGAATGTCTTTCATGAATTTGACATAGCTGGGCATTTGTTCCAACGCTTCTACAAATGGAATGTTGATATGTAGCTTTTTGAAGATCTCCAGGAATCGAGAAAATAGCTTGTCTAGTTTATTCTTTTGGAGACGCTGTGGAAAAGGTGGAGGTGGAGTGAATTTTTCTTGATCTTTTTCCTTTGCTTCTTTTTCCTCCATCTGTGGAACTGCATCTTTTGGAATTTCTTCTTTGGTTGCCTTGATTCCAACATCTTTGTTGATTTCAGTACTACTTTTCAAGGTAATGGCTTGACATTGCTCCTTCCCCATGTTCCTTGGATTTGATATGTGTTGCTGGGAAGATTCCCTGGCGGTCTGTAACTCTGAGCATTGGCCAGTTGTCTAATTTTATTCTCCAGTGCTTTAATAGAAGCAGTTGGCTTTGAAACATAGCATCATATGCTACTTGTTGCTTTTTGAACATCTCTGCAATCCATTCTTTCATTTCTGGTTCTTTTTCAAACTCCTGGTTTTGCTGTTGGAATCCTGGTGGTGGATAGTTCTTTTGCCATGAGTTGTTGCTCCATAATAAATTGGGATGATTCCTCCACCCTGGGTTGTAGGTGTTGGAATATGGATTATTCCCCTGTCTGTTTAAATTGTTGACATAATTCACCGTCTCTTCAAGTTTGTTTGGTTCTGGTACACCTCCATATGGTGAACTTGTGGATCCAATGCTGAGAGTCTCCATGAATTTGCATATCTGATCCAGTTTGGCGTTGACTGCTGCATTGGCTCCAACTTCATAAATTCCAGCAATTCTTTGAATCATGCTCCTTTCTGTTGGCCACAAGGAATTGTTGTTAGCCATTTCTTCGATTAAGTCTCAGGCTTGATCTTCTCCTTTTGCCATCAAAGCTTCTCCAGCAGCAGCATCAATTGTGGTTCTCATCAGTCCAGAAAGTCCATTATAAAAAGTTTGGACTTGAAGCCATTTTGGAATCTCATGGTGAGGACATTTCCGGAGCAAATATTTGTACATTTCCTAAGCTTCGTAGAGAGTTTCCGAGTCATGTTGTACAAAGGATGTGATGTCATTCCTCAGTTTTGCTGTTATGGCTGGTGGAAAATACTTTGTAAGGAATTTGGTGGCTAGAGTGTTCCAAGTTGTGATGGAACCAGTTGGTAGTGAATATAGCCAAGCTTTTACTATGTCTTTCAATGAATATGGAAAAACCTGTTGTCTCATTGCTTCTTCAGCTCCTCGGTTGTAATTGAAATTGCCGTAAACTTCCAGGAAGTTGCTGATGTGGGCATTAGGATCTTCAGTTGCATTCCCCTCAAACTGAACTGATTGCTGAATCATCTGAATGCATGTTTTGATGTCACACGCATTTGTTGGTAAGAGAGGAAGTACAATACAGGAAATGAAGCCGTCAACCACCGGAATGGTTCTGTCTCGAATAGGTATTGGTGGTGCAACTTCCAGAGGTTCAGGTTCCATGTTGACTAAAGCTTCTTGGCCTTCACGTCTTTCCCTTCTCAACTATCTGATGGTTCTTTCAATCTCTGGGTCAAGCGGTCGGATTTCAAAGCTTATGGTTCATCTCATGTAGTGTCTGAGAACCTGAAACACAGGAAAATAAAAAAGGTATCTAACCTCAAAATTAATAGTGAAAGATAAATAAGTCCCTGACAACGGCGCCAAAAACTTGACCGACATAATCACACGTATCGTTCAAGTAGTATAAAAAGTATCGATCCCACGAGGACTTAATACTTAATCTATTAATTTTATGAGGTCAAATGATTACTAGTATCTAATAGGTTGATTGATTGATTTCAAATGGTGATGATTTTAAACTTAAAAACAAGTAAATTAAATTACTCAAAATTAAATTAAATAAAATTCAATATTAATAAACTATCCAGGGTTGTGAATCTTTCCAATATCTTTTAAAAGATGATGTGGTTGAACCGATGTTTGTGTAATATATCGGTTTACTAACCTGGAACAAAAAATTATGCAAAAGCCTATGTCGATGGTCAGATGCAAATACCCAGTACAACCCAATTGAACCA
Organism: Zanthoxylum bungeanum; assembly: GCA_019454045.1. Lineage (NCBI taxonomy): Eukaryota > Viridiplantae > Streptophyta > Magnoliopsida > Sapindales > Rutaceae > Zanthoxylum > Zanthoxylum bungeanum. The sequence continues at coordinate 175,707 of SKCR01001262.1, forward strand.
TATTTCTATGTCAACCAAATTACCTGGATTCATTAAGATTAAGTTCCAATTGTGGCTACCCCCACCCGACAGGTATATGTCTATCCTGTAAGGAAATCTATTAAGGATTATCTATCCTCAAGGAAGATCGTAGGCTACTAAGTCTAAGGCTGAAACCTAAAATTCCTTTGTTAAGTTTATTTTAGATTTACCAGATCAATCTTATTAATGGCCAGTTAACAAGACGCATTAAACTTAAGACTTAATAAGTAAACCTTTAAATTACCCAAACTATAAAATAACCCCTTATAAAACGGTGATATTGGATTTCATCACAACCCCAGATAACAGACTTAGCTACGACACATATCTAAGGCTAGTAAAAACTTAAAAATAAAAGACATAAAGTAAAATGCTGAAAATAAAATGCTGGGAAGTAAATAAATAAAAGAAAATACAATAAAATAAAATGCTAGAGTAAAAGGATCCACTTTTCACTACTATTTTAGATATCTCCCTTAATATAATATATTAACTTGTGTATATACCAACCAGCCATATAGGCGGTATCCTGATTAAGTCAGATTAAGTCCAACCGACCATAAAGGCGGTATCACAATTTGTCCATAAACCAACCATATAGGCGGTAATTACCAACCGACCAACCAGGCGGTATCCATGATTAGTCGGGTTAAAACCAGTTTATAATTGATTATCAACCGACCAATATAGTGGTATCCTTGTTAAGTCAAATTTTAAATAGTGAATATATTATAATTAAGGGAGATTAATCTAAATAGTAGTAATAAAAGTTTTACCTTTCACCTAGTAGGGGAAGTTACCTCCTTACGTTGAATAGTAAAAACTGAAAAAGTAAAGAAAGTAAATTATTATTACAGAAAGTAATTAAAATTAATTACAAAACTGAAATTAAAGTAAACTAGATATAAAACTCTCTATTTACATCAGAGAATTCAGAGAGGAAGGTACATCTGAAACTGAAATCTCGAGCTGAATTTATAGGCATTGATAAGCTCTCCGCGTCGCGACGCACAAGGATCGTGTCACGCTCTGATTGGTTCCGTCGAGATTCTTATCCGATGACGTGGTATTTCGGATGATTAATTCAATAATTGAGCTGACGTGGCAGTGATGTGGCAATGATGTGGTGACACGTGGCAATAGCGATTGTCGGCACCGTAGGATTGTGACACGTGGTGCTCTCTGATTGGCTGATGATGACGTGGCGGTGACATGGCAAAGTTGACTCGGTCTTTTGCTGACATGGTGATGACATGGCTAACAAATAGGGTGACACGTGGCGACATATGGGGTGACACGTGGCGATGGCGATTGTCGGCACCATAGGATGATGACATGTGACACGGTGCACGTTAGCAGATGGGCTGTGATGTTGACACGTGGCACGGCGCACGTTAGCAAAGTCGAACTTCTCATATTCTGACACGTGTCCCTTGTTCATGTTAGCATGGAGCGGCGTACGTTAGGCGTCGCGACGCGCCAAAAGACGATTTTTTCCCTTTTGTCTGTTTTTCATTGTTTTGTCCCCAAATCACCTCCAGAATGTCCTGAAACTTTATTTATCTACAAAATAACACAAAACACATCAAAATATTCATAAAACTCAAGAAACTATACAAAATATTAGGTCAAATGAGTGGGAAATAGTGATACATTTACCACTTATCAATGAACAAAATGCAAAGTATTGGGGCAATTCAATAATTAAGAAGAAATTTGATTTCTTGGGTAAAAATTTCAGATCTTAAGTATTGTGTGATTAAAATAAATAAGTTTATTTTAATTGTCCGAGAAAAATTTTTGAAATCGAAAAATTTTGATTTTCTGCGTTCCACTGCCTTACCCGATAATACCCCTATAAAACTCCAATAAAATGGTATCAGAGATAGTCTGATTCTGAACACTTTATATGATTATGCCTTTAAATTCAATGTTTAATTAAATCTTTACTTTATGCATGCAATGTTTATTTAATTTGATTAAATAAAGTAAAAGCATTTTTTTGTGAAAAATCCCTATTTGAAAATAAGGTTTTTTATTTAATGTGTATTTGATGCATATTACTTGGTCTGTCTTGTCAATACCACTTATGGATAAATAATCTATGATTATATCCGAGAACGTGCCAACGATGTGAGGATATGGCCGATAGGAATTTATGTACCAAATATATTTTGATATTAGGTGAATTCAAGCGAAAGAGAAATCCTGAACGTGCCAAAGCTGTCAGGGTTATGCAAGTATCTTGAATTTATCATTGACAAGTTTGACCTTAGTACGCCTCCTTGTGAACGTGCCAAAGCTGTCACAACGAGAACAATCATGACCAAAAACCCAGGAGTCACTGGTGACTGATCGACAATGAGTGTCTACCTAATGAATATACGTAAGCGAGAACATTTCAAAGCTGTGAGCTGAAATATATTCATGGGGTTCACCTTTCACTATTATTTTATGATTTGATTATTGCATGTTTTATATTTTTTCTGGGGATTACAGTTTTGCATGGAATAGTGGGAGGGACATTTTTAGATTAAAAATCCATGATCTATTTAATGCTTTTTATATAATATGAAATTATTTTGTCTGCTAACCGTTGAATCGCTGTCTATTTGATAGATTTGCGAGGACGGCACCTTCAACCAATCTTTTTGCTCGTATGCTTGATAGAATAAGCTTAAGGGCACTAAGAACTTTGCGGACGGGGATATGGATTTGAGGATTTTCCTCAGATCCGAGAAGTTGGGATATATTTTGGAAGGTCCACTACCCATTCCAATATCAGAGGATGCATCACCTGAAGAGATTGAGACTTTCCATAAATGGAAAGATGATGATTTAAGGGTTAATCATTCATTTTCGGTTCTCTTTCTTCTAAACTGAAGAGGCAATACTTTGAGATGCACGATGCTTATAGCATGATGACAAAACTTCGTGAATCGTTCATAAACCAGGAACAGGTCGTGGTTCATAGAGTTGCGATAAAACCGTTCCATTCCAAACTTAATAAGGAACAAGTTGTGAGCACACATGTGCTTCATTTGATCGATTTGATCGAGCAATTGAGACGTAGTGATTTCACTCTCAATGATACTCTAGCATGAAGTGTCATACTTGGTTCGCTCCCGGTGTCATATCATCAGTTTGTGATGAGTGGTATTTATATCATTTATTCCCACTCATTTGACCTAATATTTAGTATAGTTTCTCGAGTTTTGTGAACGTTTTGATGTATTTTGTGTTATTTTGCAGATAAATAAAGTTTGGAAAGCATTGGAGGCAATTTAGGGCAAAAACGGACAAAAATGCGTCAACAGGGATATTTTGGTCTTAAGCGTGTCGCGACGCCAAGACTTCCACGTCGCGACGTCTAAAATACGCCGAACAGTGCTAACGTGCGCCGGGTCCACAAATCAGAATCTGAGAAAAGTTTGACATTGCTAAAATACGCCGTGACACGTGTCACCATCACAACCGATCCGCTAACATGCGCCGTGCCACATGTCATCATCCTACGGTGCCGACAGTCATCATCGCCACGTATTCCACGTGTCATTCCATGTCATCAGCCACGTCAGCAAGTCAACACTGCCACGTCATCATCAGCCAATCAGGAAGTGACACGTTTCGCAATTCTACGGTGCCGACAGTCTCTTTCCCACGTGTCGCCAGGTCGTCGCCACGTCACCGCCACGTCATCGCCACGTCACCGCCACGTCATCGCCACGTCAGCATCAATTATTGGATATCATATCCTTATCTGACACGTGGCGGATAAGAATCTCAGCGACCAATCAGAAGCCGCCACGTGTCATAATAATTGAAGCCCAACCACTCTTCCACGTGTCACCTTATCAGCTTATCCAGAATCTTCAAACCAGCGAACCAGAGCGTGCCACGTCGACAAATCTGGCGTAGCGACGCTGAGGACCTGGCGTCGCGACGCTGGATCCTACCGAGGCCTATAAATTGAGCTCGAGATTTCAGAATTCATTGTACCTTCCTCTATCTTAAATTCTTTCTAAAAAGAGAGTTTCTCTCTCTAGATTCTTTAGTTTTTAGTTCTTTTTATTTTTAGTTTTTAGTTTTGTAAATAATTTTAATTACGTTTTGTAATAATAGTAATTTAATTTTTACTTTTTACTTTTTACAGTTTTTATTATTTACCATGAGGAGGTAACTTCCCCAGCTATGGTGAAAGGTAATTCTTTTACTGTTACTATTTAGATTAATCTCCCTTAAAAATAATATATTCACTATTTAAAATATTGACTTAAAAAGGATACCGCCAGATTGGTCGGTTGGTAATTCATTTTAATCTTGTTTAAACCTGACTAATAAAGGATACCGCCAGATTGGTCGGTTGGTAATTTAATTTTGGTTCCGCCTTTATGGCTGGTTGGACTTAATTTGACTTAATCAGGTTACCGCCTATATGGCTGGTTGGAGAAAGAATCACAAGTTTATATATTATTTTATGGGAGATATCTAAATGAGTAGTAGTAAAAGTAATTCCTTTTACCTTAGCATTTTATTATTTTACTTTTCAGTTTTACTTTATGTCTTTTACTTTTCAGTATTTTTACTTTATGTCTTTTACTTTTAAGTTGTTACTAGCCCTAGTCATGCGTTAGTTATCTGGGGTTGTGATGAATTTTAATATCACCGGTTTATAAGGGATTATTTTATAGTTTGGGTAATTTAAAGGTTTACTTATTAAGTCTTAAGCTTAATGCTTCTTGTTGTCTGATCACCAATAAGATTGATGTGGTAAATCTAAAATGAACTAGACATAGGGATTTTAGGTTTCAGCCTTAGACTTAATAGCCCACGAACTTCCTTGAGGATAGATAACCCTTTAATATTTCCTTACAGGATAGGAATATACCTGACGGGCGGGGGTAGCCATAATTGGAACTTAATCTTAATGAATCCAGATAATTTGGTTGACATAGACATATGGTTCAATTGGGTTAAAGGGTATTTGTGTCTGACCATCGACAGAGGCTTACACATAATTTAGTGTTTCAGGTTAGTAAACTGATTTATTACACAACTATAGAATAATCACTTCATCTTTTAAAAGATATTAAAAGGATTCACAACCTAGATCTTTGTGACTTTTGTTATTTTCCTTAGTATTTTCTTTTATCTTTTTATTTATTTATTTAGCAAATCTACAATCAACAAATCAATCAAGAAATCATTCTCTTCTCCATTTAATTAGATATTTGTAAATAAATAGATTCAATAATTAATAACAACAGTAGGAATTAAGTCCTCGTGGGATCGATATTTTTATACTACTTGAACGATACGTGCTCTTGCGTTATACGTGTGTGTTTACGCCGGTCAAGTTTTTGGCGCCGTTGCCGGGGACTTATATTTCTTGAGTTGTTAATTTTGAAGCTATCCAATTTACTTGTATCTAATTTTCTTTATTTCTCTGTAATTTTTATTTTTTTATGTATTTTCAGGTGATTGAAAAATGTAACACTACTGGGAGATTGAAAGATTATGAGCTTTACAAGAAGATACACCCCACATCTGGGAGCAACAGTCGGTTTTCTGAGGCCTGTTGTCCAACCCAATGATTATCACTGGATGTCAGAACCAAGCAATACCACATTTGATCAACATAACGAGATGGGGAGATGTATGATATGTGATGGTAACCACCCGAGCGATCAATGTATATACTTGTTAGGGTGGCAGAGCTATCAAGATCCTTCATGGTATGACGAGCCCTCACATTTCACAGAACCACATTTTTCATCTTATCCACCATCCATATGCGATTTTCATCAACAAATAGAACCATCAGAGGAAGATCAGTTGTTAAACATGCTCAAAGATATGTTCGAGTTGGATGCAATGCTTGAAACAAGCCAGAATCAATTGGAAAGTATTCAGAGACAATCAGAATTCATTCAGAGGATGACAGATCAAATGAGACAATTCACAGAAAACCAGGACTACATACCTCAAGAACCAGTTTCAGATGACACTGATGAAGCCTTCGAGTACCAATCATTTCACAATGACACTTCAACAGAGGAGGAGGCTGAGCAGTATCAACAACCAGAGGTATCAGTTTAGGAACCCGAACCGGCAAAGTCTCAATTTGACTTTTATTATTCAGATTCTGACGAGGATGAAGCTGATCTATTTGTACCAACTGCACCAACAACGGAGGATCAAACTTTCAATCCTCAAAATGAAGATCTTGGAGCATGCTTTACCATGATGTTTGAGAAGATCTATCTGAACCATCCATTCCAGTCGTATCAGAGGATGAAAACCTAATGACAAAAACATTTTTACATCCTCAGACAGATACTTATGGAGCATGTATTTCACAGATGACAGATGAAGAGCTGAATACAAAAATTTTACAATACATCTGTGAAGAAAAGGTGGAGCAAGAAGCAGAGCAAATGGAGGAGCAAATGTCTGACCTTAATAAAGATCCAGAGCATTCAGGAGAAACATCGCTGTTTTGGGGAGTACAAATCAAAGATATCACCCAGAAGCTTGACAGAATGGAACTTCCATTCCAAGTCAAGCATCATATAAGACCTCCTGATTTTCTTTCTTTCTTTGCAGGAACCACTGGAACAACAAAGAGCAAAAAGGTGGCACGAGCACTGAATGGGACAAAACTCTTTTTGCCACCTTACCGTTGGAAGAGACCCTTCAAAAGCAACGCTCACGGGATTGTTTTTTATCAGACATCTAAAACGACATTGAAACCTCCTCCTAACAGATGAATTCAATCACGTCTGGCTGAAGACGAAAAATTTAGCGCTAGCAGGAAGGCAACCCATGCAATTTATTGTAATATTTGTTTTCATATTTTGTGTGAACTTTTTAATTTTGTGTGTTATTTTTGTAGGGAAAAGCACAAACGGAGCATTTTTAGACAGAATGAATGGTGTTTGGCAAAAATGAAAGCTAATTCATTAGCGATGGCTGAATAATGAATGGATTCTTGAAAAACACATCCTAATGGATTTATATACTAAACGAGTAACGTATTGCGTACACAATTCCGTTGTCTTAATTATTGCTTTGATTTTCTTTTATTGTAATTATCTTTATTTTCGTAGACAGGATCCAGACTTTTTGACCTTTCACGATTTCTTTTGTTGTTTAGCTAACAATCGTCCTCTGGAAGATATTAGTGCTATTATTACTCACCTTTTTCAGGTACTATAAATTCAGCCCGTCATTGCACTTTTGAAGGCATCCTGATTTGAAAAAGAAATAAATAAAAAATGGAAGCCACTTCAAGAAGACGAGTAGAAAACATCTGTGTGTTTTGCGGTACTAGTATTGGTATTAAACCACAATACGTAGAAGCAGCACAGGAATTGGGTCGAGTCTTAGCAGCAAGGAATATACACTTAATATATGGCGGAGGCAATCTCGGACTTATGGGGATCGTTTCAAAGGCTGTACAGGAAGGAGGCAGTAACGTTTTGGGAATCATCCCAAAACCCTTGGCAGAGGCAAATCTTATTGGATCATCAAACGAAGAGGAACTGATCGTGCCAGGTATGTCTGAACGACTGGTAGAAATGATTAATCGTGCTGATGCTTTTATCGCTTTGCCAGGTGGCTTGGGTACATTGGAGGAAATTTTTATAGTTCTATCTTGGGCGAACCTGAACATACACCAGAAACCGCTTGGACTCCTCAACGTTGATGGATTTTATGATTTTCTTTGTGTGTTTCTTGATGATGCTCGGAGAAATGGGTTCGTGTCAAAACCTATGAAAAAACTCCTCTTCACTGCCAGAACTGCTCCGGATCTAATAGACCAACTCATAGCCTATGAACCACAAGTTGACCCTATCATTCAAAGATAAATTGGTCCGAGGACGATCGTGGTAAGAGGCGTAGAATTAATCTGGATCTTAACCTTTAATTTCCTGTAGATTTCAGCTAACCAGGTACGACCTTCTTAACTCTCCTTTTACTATTTAAGACATTGGGGACAATGTCTCATTTAGGTTTGGGGGAGGGAATTAGTTGATCAGTACCTTGTTTTTAGTTTGTGTGTTGTTTTTATTTTTAGTCCAAAATTTTTCGAAAAATACAAAAAAAAATTGAAAAATTTTCAAAAAATTACAAAAATATTTTGTGTTTTTGTGTTTTTATTTTGACTAAAAAAAGGTGAAATTGGTAAGAGATAGCCGAGTAAGGAGTTTCCACTCCTGAGACGTATCTCAAGCCTATTTTCGAAACAAGTTAATTTTTGTTTATTTCATTTTGAATTATTTAATTTGTGAATTCTCCTTAAAACGGACTAAAATGGATCTTCATATGCTTAGTTGACAGATATTATCAACATATATAGTAACATACGGACATGAGCTAAAATTGAAAAGTTTGTAATATTCAGTGCTCTAGTTTAATTGGAGGAAACATCTCAAAAAGGAATGGAGTAAAAAAAAAAAAAATTCTGAGATCCGAGTTATTAAGTCTGTAATGGTGTTTTAACACCTAGTGCCCTAAAACCAACTGGTTGGGAGTCACTGACCCAAAGCTCGTTACATGGATCGAAGATGCTGCAAAAATATATATATCTGAAGTCTGAGTAATTAAGTCTGTAGTGGTGTCTTAACACCTGGTGCCCTAAAGCCAACTGGTTTGGGAGTCACCGACCCAACACTCGTTACATAGATGGAAGATATTGTATATAAATAAAAAAATAGAAAAGTGAAAAATCAAAGAAAAAATCTGAAAATCTGAAAAATTATTCCATTGCTGCAAAAAGGTGTGAAATCTGATAGAACTTTAGGACAAAAATATTACTCTCTTATCAACTGCACTTATGACTGTTGTGGGAAAAAATGAGTTGATTAATATTTTGTTAGCTGTGTATATGGAGAATGGTAAAAATAATCGGAGAATTTACTTATTCAGTAATTTAGAATAAAACAAAACAACTAGTAACTTGGAGTAGAAGTTTCACCTGATTAGTCACTAACTTTTTTATTCTCTTTTCGCTTGTCTTTTTGCTTTTGTGTGCATTAGTTTTAACTAACTTTTTACTTTTGTAAAATGTTTGTGGGTATCATTGCTGTAAACCCTCACGAGACTACAACTCGTCCACTAGGGACACCTAGGGGTTTAAAGGCTTGTTGCATATGCTAAATGCAACCGTGATCCCTACGAAAGTGGCTTAGTTAATTTATTTATGTTATTTTACTCTATGTTTTGCTCGAGGACTAGCAAAATGTTAGGTTTGGGGGTGTGATGAGTGGTATTTATATCACTTATTCCTACTCATTTGAACTAATATTTCGTATAGTTTCTCGAGTTTTGTGAACGTTTTGATGTATTTTGTGTTATTTTGCAGATAAATAAAGTTTGGAAAGCATTGGAGGCAATTTGGGGCAAAAACGGACAAAAATGCGTCAACAGGGATATTTTGGTCTTAAGCGCGTCGCGACGCCAAGACTTCCGCGTCGCGACGTCTAAAATGCGCCGAACAGTGCTAACGTGCGCCGGGTCCACAAATCAGAATCTGAGAAAAGTTTGACTTTGCTAAAATGCGCCGTGACATGTGTCACCATCACAGCCGATCCGCTAACATGCGTCGTGCCACGTGTCAGCATCCTACGGTGCCGACAGTCATCATCGCCACGTGTTCCACGTGTCATTCCATGTCATCAGCCATGTCAGCAAGTCAACATTGCCACCGTACTACCACATCATCATCAGCCAATCAGGAAGTGACACGTGTCGCAATTCTACGGTGCCGACAGTCTCTTTCCCACGTCGTCGCCACGTCACCGCCACGTCATCGCCACGTCAGCATCAATTATTGGATATCCTATCCTTATCTGACACGTGGCGGATAAGAATCTCAGCGACCAATCAGAAGCCGCCACGTGTCACAATAATTGAAGCCCAACCACTCTGCCACGTGTCACCTTATCAGTTTATCCAGAATCTTCAAACCAGCGAACCAGAGCGTGCCACGTCGACAAATATGGCGTAGCGACGCTGAGGACCTGGCGTCGCGACGCTGGATCCTACCGAGGCCTATAAATTGAGCTCGAGATTTCAGAATTCATTGTACCTTCCTCTATCTTAATTCTTTCTAAAGAGAGAGTTTCTCTCTCTAGATTCTTTAGTTTTGAGTTTTTTTTTTTTTAGTTTTTAGTTTTGTAAATAATTTTAATTACGTTTTGTAATAATAGTAATTTAATTTTACTTTTTACTTTTTACAGTTTTTACTATTTACCATGAGGAGGTAACTTCCCAGCTATGGTGAAAGGTAATTCTTTTACTGTTACTATTTAGATTAATCTCCCTTAAAAATAATATATTCACTATTTAAAATATTGACTTAAAAAGGATACCGCCAGATTGGTCGGTTGGTAATTCATTTTAATCTGGTTTAAACCTGACTAATAAAGGATACCGCCAGATTGGTCGGTTGGTAATTTAATTTTGGTTCCGCCTTTATGGCTGGTTGGACTTAATTTGACTTAATCAGGTTACCGCCTATATGGCTGGTTGGAGAAAGAATCACAAGTTTATATATTATTTTATGGGAGATATCTAAATGAGTAGTAGTAAAAGTAATTCCTTTTACCTTAGCATTTTATTTTATTTTACTTTTCAGTTTTACTTTATGTCTTTTACTTTTCAGTATTTTTACTTTATGTCTTTTACTTTTAAGTTGTTACAAGCCCTAGTCATGTGTTAGTTATCTGGGGTTGTGATGAATTTTAATATCACCGGTTTATAAGGGATTATTTTATAGTTTGGGTAATTTAAAGGTTTACTTATTAAGTCTTAAGCTTAATGCTTCTTGTTGTCTGATCACCAATAAGATTGATGTGGTAAATCTAAAATGAACTAGACATAGGGATTTTAGGTTTCAGCCTTAGACTTAATAGCCCACGATCTTCCTTGAGGATAGATAACCCTTTAATATATTTCCTTACAGGATAGGAATATACCTGACGGGCGGGGGTAGCCATAATTGGAACTTAATCTTAATGAATCCAGATAATTGGTTGACATAGACATATGGTTCAATTGGGTTAAACTGGGTATTTGTGTCTGACCATCGACAGAGGCTTACACATAATTTAGTGTTCCAGGTTAGTAAACAGATTTATTACACAACTATAGAATAATCACTTCATCTTTTAAAAGATATTAGAAGGATTCACAACCCTAGATCTTTGTGACTTTTGTTATTTTCCTTAGTATTTTCTTTTATCTTTTTATTTATTTATTTAGCAAATCTACAATCAACCAAATCAATCAAGAAATCAATTCCCTTCTCCATTTAAATAGATATTTGTAAATAAATAGATTCAATAATTAATAACAACAGTAGGAATTAAGTCCTCGTGGGATCGATATTTTTATACTACTTGAACTATACGTGCGCTTGCGTTATACGTGTGTGTTTACGCTGGTCAGTTTGTCATGTACTTCAACATGAATGGGATTCACTGCTCTTACCCTGAGTTGCATATGATGTTTCTCACAGTATAGGAAGATTTGAAGAAGGGAGTTCTGACTCGCCTTCCGAACCCACTTCACTTTCTGTTTTTTCCTAATGCAAGTCGAAGGGGGAGAAGATAAAAAGAAAAAAGAAGAAAGGTTTCGATATTCCTCCGCAGGCTAAGGTCGTAAAGCCCAAGAGATATTCTGAAGATAAGTGCCACCGCTTCAGAAAGTCAGGTAGTGGAAAAGAAACTGTCCAGACTACCTCGCACAGATAATAAGGGAAAGAGCATCGACATAAGATACTTTTATTTTTCCTATTATTGATATCTCATTGGCTTGTGAAACTATGATATCTAATTGGATTTTAGTTTCTACTTGTCCTATTCATATTTACAATACATTGTAGATGGTGACAGAAGTAGATGGCTGAAATCTAGGGAAATAGCAATGATGTGGTGACACGTGGCAATAGCGATTGTCAGCACCATAGGATTGTGACACGTGGTGCTCTCTGATTGGCTGATGATGACGTGGCGGTGACATGGCAAAGTTGACTCGGTCTTTTGCTGACATAGTGATGACATGGCTAACAAATAGGGTGACACGTGGCGACATATGGGGTGACACGTGGCGATGGCGATTGTCGGCACCATAGGATGATGACATGTGACACGGTGCACGTTAGCAGATGGGCTGTGATGTTGACACGTGGCACGGCTTACGTTAGCAAAGTCGAACTTCTCATATTCTGACACGTGTCCCTTGTTCATGTTAGCATGGAGCGGCGCACGTTAGGCGTCGCGATGCGCCAAAAGACGATTTTTTCCCTTTTGTCTGTTTTTCATTGTTTTGTCCCCAAATCACCTCCAGAATGTCATGAAACTTTATTTATCTACAAAATAACACAAAACACATCAAAATATTCATAAAACTCAAGAAACTATACAAAATATTAGGTCAAATGAGTGGGAAATAGTGATACATTTACCACTTATCAATGAACAAAATGCAAAGTATTGGGGCAATTCAATAATTAAGAAGAAATTTGATTTCTTGGGTAAAAATTTCAGATCTTAAGTATTGTGTGATTAAAATAAATAAGTTTATTTTAATTGTCCGAGAAAATTTTTGAAATCGAAAAATTTTGATTTTCCGCGTTCCACTGCCTTACCCGATAATACCCCTATAAAACCCCCAATAAAATGGTATCAGAGATAGTCTGATTCTGAACACTTTATATGATTATGCCTTTAAATTCAATGTTTAATTTAATCTTTACTTTATGCATGCAATGTTTATTTAATTTGATTAAATAAAGTAAAAGCATTTTTTTGTGAAAAATCCCTATTTGAAAATAAGGTTTTTTATTTAATGTGTATTTGATGCATATTACTTGGTCTGTCTTGTCAATACCACTTATGGATAAATAATCTATGATTATATCCGAGAACATGCCAAAGCTGTGAGGATATGGCCGATAGGAATTTATATGTACCAAATATATTTTGATATTAGGTGAATTCAAGCGAAAGAGAAATCCTGAACGTGCCAAAGCTGTCAGGGTTATGCAAGTATCTTGAATTTATCATTGACAAGTTTGACCTTAGTACGCCTCCTTGTGAACGTGCCAAAGCTGTCACAACGAGAAACAATCATGACCAAAAACCCAGGAGTCACTGGTGACTGATCGACAATGAGTTGTCTACCTAATGAATATACGTAAGCGAGAACATTTCAAAGCTGTGAGCTGAAATATATTCATGGGGTTCACCTTTCATTATTATTTTATGATTTGATTATTGCATGTTTTATATTTTTTCTGGGGATTACAGTTTTGCATGGAATAGTGGGAGGGACATTTTTAGATTAAAAATCCATGATCTATTTAATGCTTTTTATATAATATGAAATTATTTTGTCTGCTAACCGTTGAATCGCTGTCTATTTGATAGATTTGCGATGACGACACCTTCAACCAATCTTTTTGCTCGTATGCTTGATAGAATAAGCTTAAGGGCACTAAGAACTTTGCGGACGGGGATATGGATTTGAGGATTTTCCTCAGATCCGAGAAGTTGGGATATATTTTGGAAGGTCCACTACCCATTCCAATATCAGAGGATGCATCACCTGAAGAGATTGAGACTTTCCATAAATGGAAAGATGATGATTTAAGGGTTAATCATTCATTTTTTGTTCTTTTTCTTCTAAACTGAAGAGGCAATACTTTGAGATGCACGATGCTTATAGCATGATGACAAAACTTTGTGAATCGTTCATAAACCAGGAACAGGTCGTGGTTCATAGAGTTGCGATGAAACCATTCCATTCCAAACTTAATAAGGAACAAGTTGTGAGCACACATGTGCTTCATTTGATCGATTTGATCGAGCAATTGAGACGTAGTGATTTCACTCTCAATGATACTCTATGACGAAGTGTCATACTTGGTTCGCTCCCGGTGTCATATCATCAGTTTGTCATGTACTTCAACATGAATGGGATTCACTGCTCTTACCCTGAGTTGCATAGGATGTTTCTCACAGTATAGGAAGATTTGAAGAATGGAGTTCTGACTCGCCTTTCGAAACCCACTTCACTTTCTGCTTTTTCCTAATCCAAGTCGAAGGGGGAGAAGACAAAAAGAAAAAAGAAGAAAGGTTTCGATATTCCTCCGCAGGCTAAGGTTGTAAAGCCCAAGAGATATTCTGAAGATAAGTGCCACCGCTTCCAGAAAGTCAGGTAGTAGAAAAGAAACTGTCCAGACTACCTCGCGCAGATAATAAGGGAAATAGCATCGACATAAGATACTTTTATTTTTCCTATTATTGATATCTCATTGGCTTGTGAAACTATGATATCTAATTGGATTTTTGTTTCTACTTGTCCTATTCATATTTGCAATACGTTGCAGATGGTGACAGAAGTAGATGGCTGAAATCTGGGGAGATGCAGTTGTGATTCGGGAGTGGCGACTCTCTGGATGTGATTGCAGTGGGCTTATGTGAGATTCCTTAACCTTGTATGAGACTTTTGTTGAATGATTGTTATTTTGTGACATGATGTGTGGCGAATATTATGTCACTTTTTGTATTAGATACTGAAGGATATAATGTAAATATTAAGAATCGTTCTTTCTATTTATATGATAGAAATAATATTCAGATCCTTTGTTGTCCAAATGAGCATGGTCATTACATATTGCGTACCTAACAATATATCTTTAATACTGGAATTAATAAACGTAAACAATCTGATATAAATAATACTGAATTGTGGCACATGAGGTTGGGTCATATAGGCGTGAAACACCTAACCCAGTTGGTCATAAATTGTTTGATACATGATCTCACCATTGAACCTTATCCAACTTGTGAATCTTGCATTCGGGGTAAAATGACCAAAGCCACATTGGTGTTGGACGTCGAGCCACTAACTTATTAGAACTCGTACATTCTGATGTATGTGGTCCTATAAGTCAGACTACACACAGTGGTTTTTCATACTTCATCACCTTTACCGATGATGTGTCATGGTACGGTTATGTTTATCTGATGAAACATAAATAGGAAACCTTTGAAAAGTTCAAAGAATTCTGAAATGAAGTAGAAAAACAGACTGTTCAATATATTAAATGTTTTCGATCTGATCGAGGCGGTGAATATATGAGTGGAGAGTTCATTGATTATTTAAAGGATAATGGGATTCTCGCTCAATATACTCCTCCAAGTACTCTGCCTCACAATGGAGTGTCAGAGAGGAGAAATTGGACATTATTGGATATGGTCTGATTGATGTTGAGTTATATAAATTTATCATATTACATATGGGGTTATGCTTTTTTAATTTCCGATCATCTTCTAAATAAGATTCCTTCTAAAGTTGTTCCTACGACACTCAGTATGAGATATGGACCGGTAGGAAATCGAATCTTAGTTATGTTAAGATTTGGGGTTGTCATGCATACGTCAGGATTGCTCAGCAGAATAAGCTTTTGCCTCGAGGGTAGAAGTTTGGGTTTGTTGGATATCTGATAAGTGTGGTTTATACTCACTTATTACGACATTTTTACCTTATTGTTTTGTTATATTTCGAGATATTTAATATTATTTATAGTTTATTTCATGTTTTATTTGTAGGAGCATTAATACATGGATCTGGGAATAATTGCACGTGTTTTGGGAACTTTCAGGAAGACACAGGACGAGCAGGGAAGAATGGCGCCGAGGCGCCAAAATCCATATAAAGTACAGAGAGAATGGCGCCACGGCGCCATTCATCAATCACAAAGAGCGCCGTGGCGCCCTAAATAACAAGAGAATTGGCGCCGAGGCGCCAATGAAGAAGGAAGGCGCCTCGGCGCCCCCAGAATGTCAAAATTACATACAAATTCCAGACGAATCAGCGCCGCGGCGCAGCGGAAGAAAACCTACACGTTCCAGGATTCACTTTTTAGGGTTTTTAATAATCCTAATGCCACCCAAAGACTCCCAGACTCAACTATAAATATAACATTACATCCAACACTCAAGGAGAGGCTAATACAGAGCACAAAACACGAAATTACATATTTTTAGAGATCCAAGGAGAGGATTGAAGAGCGACAAGAGGAGATTAAGGCTGTGACATCCGGAGAGGAAGAGATTCAATTCGGGTTTTATCTTCTTATTTCTTTCTTAAAACTCTAATGATTTCCATTAAATTCGTGGCTTGATTATTTATTGTTTTATCTTTTGTCATGAATTTACTCCTTAATTTTGGAGAACGGTTGTAATTGATGCTTGAACCTTGTATTTTGTTTATCAGTTTTGTAATGAAGTTTTATTAATTATTTATATTCTTTTGAGTTTAATGCTTCTTGATTGCTGGCCACAATTTGAGATGATGAATGTTTAGAATCTATCACTCGAGAGAGGGGATTTTGAATAGATCTAGAGAATATGACCTAGGATTTTATAGAGTTCGAGAGAATCTGTAGTCCTTTGAAGTCGTTAACATAGAATCACAAATCGTAATGAGTTGTTAACTATTGGATTTTTATAGAGATATCGAAGTCTATAGTTGATAATATTTTCACTCGGCACTCGAGAGAGGGAGTGAATATTTTAGGATCTTGACTTATAAATAATATAACTGAACAAAGATTAATTGGCATAACAAATACATAGGTAACAGCTAGGTGAAATCAGGATCCAGAATCTCTATCGTATTAGTTCCTCATATTTTATTATTTTTATATTTTATTTATTTATTAAAAATCTTTATTATTTATCGTCTAAATAAAGTTAGGATTATCAATTGTAGTACTTAGTGCGAGTTAACGCAATCCCTGTGGGTTCGACACTCTAAACTCATTTATACTAAAACTTGACACCGTACACTTGCGGTACGATATAAAAATATCACAACAATATCCTTCAAATACGAAAGGATATTTGTTCTATGATATCGAGCATCGAAATGTGTTCGTAGCTGGCTTTGCAAAATTTCTAGAGATAGAATTTTTGTCTAAAGGTGGTGATCATAGACAGGTTGAACTTGATGAAGTACAACCTGATACCAATGAACCAACGGAGGAACCTGGAGTTCAAGAAAATGAAGAACCTTCAACACACACACTCCGTAGGTCACAAGGGGTATCTAGACCTCCTGAACGCTTGTATTTGATAAAATAAAAGAGTCTTGATGTTCTATTAGTTGAAGAGAATGACCTTTTACCTATAGAGAATTGATGTTGAACATCGACTTCGTGAAGTGGCAAGACGCCATGAAATCCGAGTTAGACTTAATGCATGAGAATCAAGTTTGGAACTTGATTCCCATTCCAGAAGGAATTGTTCCTATCGGGTGTAAATAGATTTACAAGAGGAAGCGCAGTCCCGATGGAAATGTTAGTGTCCTAGACATGCCAAGGATCTCTAAGATATGATTTGTGTGTGAATTTTTCAAGAAAGTTTGCGGAATAACTTACATTGATCGGCTTGGAATTTCAAAAATTCTCCTTGGATGAGGAAGCTCCAAGCTTTGTTGAGTGTTCCAAAATCAATGGTGAGTTTCCCTATCACCTTTCTTTGACTCCTAAAGTGCTAGCTTTGATGAATTTTTGCAACAAAAATTCAAGAAAATAGAGGGAGAAGTTTGGATAACATGAAGAGAAAAGAGAAAGATGATGAATAGTTGTGTTGACTTGGTTGGTGTGTTGGTTTAAATAATCCAATTATTATTCCCAACTACCACCATCACAATTAGACATGTGATGTGAGTTATGGGTCCCACCCAATTTTGAATTCCAAATTCAAGTTGGTTTGTACAACACACTTTGTGCCCGGGTTCGTTTAATCCGATTAAACGAATTTTCCGTCGCGACTTAATTAAATCCAATTTAATTAAATAATAATGCCTAGTAAAATTATTACGAAAGTCGCTTACGAATTAATTCCAAATTAATTTGTTCGCTTGAATTAAAGTCCAATTTTAATTCCTTATTGAAATCTGATTTCAATTAATATATCCAATATATTATTTTAGCCCAATTAAATAAATTAAATAGTAAAATCTAATTTAACTAATAAATTTATTTTGCCGATTAATTCCAAATTAATCGCATTCTCTCTTCTAGACGAATTTAATCCCAGATAAATTCTTAACGCAATTAATCCCAGATTAATTCTTGCCGTAATTAATCCCAGATTAATTTTTCTCTCTCATAATTAATCCTAGTTTATTCTGTTCGAGTCAAATGTCATCGGTGAATCTTTGAGAAGTGACCCAAGAGATCCTTGGATATGTTGGCAGTAAATACGGTTGTCAGAATATCCGACACGTGCATACCCCGTACCACGTTCTCACCAATTTACAAGACATGGTTGGCTTCTAGCAAAGCACCGTGCCTACCCAATTCTCCAGAAATATTCAATGAAGAATATATAATCTGTATCAGGCGTAGTATACAAAGTATTGCGTAATACGATCAAGTATCTGATGTCACATGTTATGGCTGGAATTGTGTCTGCCCCGTACGAAGCATATATCGGATCACTAGCAACTAGTCTCTGTAATCGGATAATCATGACCTAGTCATATTATCTTGATAGCTGCAGCATTTAAGAGTACTAGTTTTGTATCTCTGCGTGATCATCATCTCCATATGACTGAAGTGATACTTCCATCTTGACATCACACCAAATAGCTTGGATTTGCTTATTGCTTTTTTTAATCTGTGTAGTTTCACGGTGTGTTGGATTCTTTGCTTGTTATAGCGTTGTTCCTAGCCATGTATACGGTGTTGGAACTTAGTTTCATTGTTTTGTGCTTTTGCACTTTCCTGGGGGATGCCCCGTGTACACTTGTACAATCTATACTTTTGGGAATATACTTGTAACTTTTTCCAAAAAAATCACACCCAATACACTAAGATTCTCAGTATACCCAGAAGAGGCGTACACAGAACCTGTTAAAGCTCTGGATGATCAAAACCAAAGTATACTGATTGTCGCAAGTATTAGCGATGCAAGTCTCAGGTTAAGACCACATACACCTACCCTGATTCGGATTCCCATAGACACATAGTCATACTACCAATGGGACTCCGATGGGTCTATCCAGAGCGAAACTGTTCCCGGTCCAACGGCTAACAGAACCTCCTATCACACTTACATAAGTATCCAATACTTAAATATATGAGAACTATGTCGTTAAGCTTCCATAACGCGCACAAGTGTAATACTAGCCTATTCCGCATTATCGATGTCCAGTCTCGATAATACTACGACTAGGAATATTTAATGATTAAACCTTTCGTGGATTAATACTGTCTCATATCTTATTAATTCGGTACTAATCATATGGACTTTTATCATTTATATATCCAAGTAATCCAATTAAAAAAAATGATAAAATAGCAATTTCCTTTGTCACATAGTTATTTGTACAAAAACACCATGTCTTTTACAAATAATGATGCTATGGGTCATAACTGTCCAACAATCTCTCATTTGGCCTATAGCCAATCACTCAAGTGTCCAACACTTTAACTATGTACGGGTCACTCAAACTTTTACTCAGATATAGCTTTAGTATGGGAATGTCATTGCTAAGAAGCAATATATCATCAACATAAAGGACAATGAATGTCAGTGTGTTCCCTCTAACTTTCTTATATACACAAGAATCATCTTCGTTTTGAATTAAACCATATTTTTTTATGATCTCATCAAAACGTTGGTTCCAAGAATGCAATGCTTGCTTCAATCTATAAATGGATCGATTTAACTTGCAAACCTTGTTTGCATGTTTTGGCACGACAAAACCGTCAGGCTGTTGCATATAAACATCCTCCAAAAGGTTTTCGTTAAGGAAAACGGTTTTGACGTCCATCTGCCATATTTCATAATCGAAATATGCAGCAATAGCAAGCATTATCCGAATGGATTTACTCATGGCAACGGGTAAAAGGTTTCATCGTAATCAATACCATGTTGATGACAATACCATTTCGCTACAAGCCTAACTTTGTACGTTTGTATGTTGTCATCCATGTATGTCTTCACAATGAAGACCCATTTACTACCAATAGGCACAATGCATTCCGGTACATCAACCAGTGTCCAAACTTGGTTGTATACATGGAATCCATTTCGGACTTCATGGTACATTGCCATAAAGTGGAGTCGATACCTTGTATCACTTCCTCATACGTAGCCGGTTTATTATCCTCAATAAGATTAATGTCTACATGAGGTGAGATCAGAAACCCATACCTCTCAGGTTATTTTCTGACTCTCTCTGACCTACGCGGTTCTTGTGTATTAGAAGATTGTGATACAGTCTCATCCCTGATGAACTGTTCGTGTTCCATGAGGGAGTCGGTGCCAGGAACAGTATCACTCCGATTTTCATCGAGTTCTACTTTCCTCCCACTTACCACTGCATTTAGGAATTCCTCTAAGGAAAATCGCATGGAGAGCAACAAATATTTTGTTCTCTTATGAGTTGTGGAAATAATATCCTTTGGTATCCCTAGGATAACCAATTACAAATAGGTACTTATCCGATTTGGGTTCTAGTTTGGTACCATCCAAACGTTTAATATATATCTAGCATTCCCAAATCTTCAGGAATGAGAAACCCGATTTCTTTCCTGTCCATATTTCATATGGAGTTTGTCCAACAGACTTTGACGGAACCTTATTCAAAATAATTATTGCATTGTTCAATGTGTATCTATAGAAGGAAATTGGTAGCTCAGTGTGACTCATCATTAACCTTACCATGTCCAACAAAGTTCGATTTCTCCATTCGGACACACCGTTTAATTGAGGTGTTCCGGGAGGAGTCCACTGTGAAAGAATACTATACTCTTTCAAGTAACCTTGAAACTCATTTCTCAAGTATTTTCCACCACGGTCCAACCGTGATGTTTTAATACTTTTATCGGTCTGTTTTTCTACTTCGTGTCGAAACTCTTTGAATTTATTAAAAGTTTCCAACTTGTGTTTCATAAGCTAAACATAACCATAACGCGATGCAACATCCGTAAAGGTTACGAAGTATTCATAACCACCTCTAGCCTAGCTAGACATGGGCCCATATTCGTCACCATGAATGAGGGCTAACAGTTCGGTGGCACGTACACCCTTACCGTTAAAAGGCGTTTTAGGCACTTTGCCTAATAAATTAGATTCGTAGATGTCATATGAATTAGGGTCAAATCCGTCCAAGTATCCACTCTTCAAAAGTGTGGATATACGAATCTTGTTAATGCGTCTCAGACGACAATGCCACAAATAAGTCTCATCTGTGTTACTCAATTTGAACTTTTGTTTGTCATGTTATATGTTTGAGATTCGTTTATATTCAAAATATAAAGACTATTATTAACATCTGTTGTACATATCAAAATATCATCTTTATATACAAAACACTCAGTGTTCCTGAATACAAAGGTATACACGCAACGGGTTAAATAAAATACATAGATGATGTTTCTAGTCAAACTAGGTACAAAATAACAGTCACCTAATGTAATTACATGCCCCAATGGCAGATACAAAACATAGGTCCCAACGGCCAAAACAGCGACTCTCATCTCATTTCTGACTCGTAGGTCGATCTCATCTGAAGCCAGTATCCTGCTAATCAGCAGATCCTGCACATCAGTACATATGTGAGTACCACATCCAGTATCAGAAATCCAATTTTTAAAACCAGTAGTGGACATATTTATAACAAACATACCTGAAGCCGGAGCCTTGCCCGTCTTCATTTCCTTCAAATCCGCCTTGTACTCACGGCAGTCACGCTTCCAGTGACCCCATTTGCTATAATGTAGGCAGACGTCTTGGGATATGTCCTTAGTCTTCCCAGAAGACTTTGATGATTTGGCCCTGCCCTTTTCTTCTTTTTCTTCACACCCCAATAAGCCTTCGGCCAAGCCTTGGCCTTCTGGGATGTCGAAGTAAAGTGCGCCTCACGCTTCTTGCTCTTCAAAAGCTTTGGCTCTGCTTCTTTCAGCATCGCCATCAACTCTCCAAGAGTATTTTCTCTCGGTTCATCATATTATAAATCATAATGAACCCGCCCCAGCATTCGGGCAGAGACTGTAATATCAAATCTATGGAAGTCTCGGCCTCGAAGGTTATGCCCAGCTCACATAGCTGTTCGATGTCAGCAATCATCTGCGACACATAGTGCTCGATAGATGTACCCTCTGACATTCACGAGTGAAAGAGCTTCTTTTGCAACTCGTACTTCTGAGATATAAGGTTAGATCTGTGAAGATCCTTCATTTTCAACATCATACTATAAGGATCCAATCATTTGTTCTGACGACAAAATTGAGGAGTCAATGCGGCAAGCATGATAGATTGAGCACTAAAGTTATCATCACAATGAGTCTTCCAAAGCTCATGCTCTACTTTTTGCTCAACTCCGGGCTCAGGCCTGAGAGGTTTCTCTATGACATAGAGTGACTTCTCGGCTCCCGGGACAATCCTAAGATTCATCTCCAAATCTGGAAAATTTTGAGCCGTTAAAGACATTATCACGGATGACGATGTCCCTAATGCTAATCTTTCCAGCCATCTCGATTGCAATTGTCCAACTATTCAATCAACGATATCGGGTACACTCAAAATGTAATGATTACTATAGTCCAACTATATAACCAACTACAAGTGGAGTAGTGTCTTGTACAGTCTAACTGTTCAAAGAAAGCAATATTCAATATTAGTCCAACTAATATATTTATTACAACGATAAATAAAATAAAAGAGCGCATATTGGCAAGTATTTAAATGAAATTACAAATTTAATACTAGCCTCCCACTATTTTTCGGTGAGCCTCTAACCCTCTGTGGAGTACTCGGGAAACCCAGTTTCCTAGTGGGCTAGGATCCCGTTAAATAACACACAACCTTGATTTTGGCCAACAAGATGTATGAAACTTAACTAGGTAGATCTCTAAGATCAATTGGATCTCATCCAATTCCTAGATCCGGTAGGTGGACCTCCAAGTCCGAGATATATATCCAATATATATTTCCTAACCTTTTCCTCTGAATCAACTAAGCATTGGCTTTGGCTCAACAAGCTTAATGATTCTAGTTAAGCGTGACCCATTGACAATGGGAAAGCTTCGTAATCCACGTCGATGTACAGAAGTGACCTTGACTTTGGCCAACAAGTCACAACTGCCCAAGACATGCGATATATAACAAAGCTTTTGTGGTTCAAACACATCCGCAATGGACAATGATCTTGACTTTGGCCAACAAACCAATGCCAATATTGGATCTTGAGAGAGAACTACTCAATGGAAGGAAATCGCTTAATATTAAAGTGAGGGTTTTTTCGCGTAAATTGGCAACCAATTTATTATCTTTGATTAGGTCTCATCATACACCCTTAAACATGCATTCTAAAAGCATAATAAGGCGCGATAAAATTAATAATGATATGCAGATGGATATATAAAAATTTGTTCCTAGAACAAATCTCTATCTTTCCTCTCTCCCGCTAGCACTTTACATACTTCTAACCAATTACATAATACATTAAAGAAACCTCATTTACATTTAGGGGAATTGGTGAGAAGAGAAATACAAAGAGTAAAGAGATAATAGACTGGACGTGCAGGTCCAATTTAATAAATAAGTACCATACTTACAACAATTTCCAAAATTGACCCCACCCATCTAATATCCATCTGATATACATTATTCATAAAAATACATCAAAGTATTCACATAAAGCATGTTGTTCAATCAATCTAATCCAATTAATTAATCTTTGAATTAATGATCATCCAATGTTTATACAACGATTTGATTTGCGCGAGTCCAACTCGTTTAAGAATAAATACTCAATGCACGTATTCTTGAATTATATCGAACTACAATTTTAAATCCAATTTAAATTGTATTCAATACTAACTCATATTTAATTCCAAATTAAATAATTACACTTTTAATAATGCCTTTTAGACTTGGATACCAAATCCAATCCAATTGGGTCTCAAAGGCCCAATTAGCATCCAATGCCAATTCAATTAAAGTCCAATGGGCTTTCAATTGATTCTTTAGGCATGGGCTTTGGCCATTATAGATCCAATCCAAAAGCCAAGGCCCAATTAGGAATCATCATTTGCCAAAAAATCAATTTAGGCCCATTAGGCCCAATTAAATTATTAAAGGCCCAATAGTCATATTTGGACTTTATGGAAATGGTTTTATGCCCAATTGGATCCAACCCAATTGTCCAAAACCAAACTTGGTACAATTAAGCCCATTAGCCCAAATATAACAAATTAAATTAACATAATATTCCAAAAACACATTAATTCAATTTAAAGTGTGATTAACATAATTAATCAATTAATCCAATGTTTCCAAAACACTAATTAATCTAATTAATCATGCTTAATTATCCAATTCATGTCCAACACAAATTGAAGCAAAACCAACTCATTCCAACATGCTCAAGCTCACGGCAATAGCATAAAATAACATTCAATTTTGATTTCAATCCAATTAAATCAACAATCAATATTCATTTCATGCATTTAACATATCCAGTTGTCAAATTTTAAAATTTTCCATAAGCATTTCTAGGACATACATTCGGTCATGCTAAGGAATTGGGGATTTTTGATCCAATCAATTTATCTCAAATCCAATTCATCATCATACTAACACAACCAAACAATCAATTTAGACAAATCATGCTCCAAGCAAAAGATCCCAAATTAAAGTCCATAAACCCTAGATTCAAATCATGCTTAGATCTGGCTTTGTTACCATTGTTTGTGTCCTAGACATGCCAATAATCTCTAAAATATGATTTGTGTGTGAATTTATCAAGAAAGTTTGCGGAATAACTTACATTGATCGGCTTGGAATTTCAAAAATTCTCCTTGGATGAGGAAGCTCCAAGCTTTGTTAAGTGTTCCAAACTCAATGGTGAGTTTCCCTATCATTTTTCTTTGAATCCTAAAGTGCTAGATTTGATGAATTTTTGCAACAAAAATTCAAGAAAAATGAGGGAGAAGTTCGGCCAACATGAAGAGAAAAGATAGAGATGATGAATAGTTGTGTTGACTTGGTTGGTGTGTTGGTTTAAATAATCCAATTACTATTCCCAACTACCACCATCACAATTATACATGTGATGTGAGTTGTGGGTCCCACCAAATTTTGAATTCCAAATTCAAGTTGGTTTGTACAACACACTTTGGGCCCGGGTTCGTTTAATCCGATTAAACGATTTTCCGTCGCGACTTAATTAAATCCAATTTAATTAAATAATAATGCCTAGCAAAATTATTACGAAAGTCGCTTACGAATTAATTCCAAATTAATTCGTTCGCTTGAATTAAAGTCCAATTTTAATTCCTTATTGAAATCCAATTTCAATTAATATATCCAATATATTATTTTAGCCCAATTAAATAAATTAAATAGTAAAATCCAATTTAACTATTAAATATATTTTGCCGATTAATTCCAAATTAATCGCATTCTCTCTTCTAGACTAATTTAATCCCAGATAAATTCTTAACGCAATTAATCACAGATTAATTCAATCTCTCATAATTAATCCCAGATTAATTCATGCCGTAATTAATCCCAGATTAATTTTTCCCTCTCATAATTAATCCCAGATTAATTCTGTTCGAGTCAAATGTCATCGGTGAATCTTTGGGAAGCGACCCAAGAGATCCCTGGATATGTTGGCAGTAAATACGGTTTTCGGACTATCCGACACGTGCATACCTCGTACCACGTTCTCACCGATTTACCAGACATGGTTGGCTTCTAGCAAAGCACTGTGCCTACCTAATTCTCCAGAAATATTCAACGGAGAATATATAATATGTATCAGGCGTAGTATACAAAGTATTGCGTAATACGATCCAGTATCTGATGTCACATGCTAGGCCTAGGGCTGGAATTGTGTCTGCCCCGTACGAAGCATATATCGGATCACTAGCAACTAGTCTCTGTAATCGGATAATCATAACCTAGTTATATTATCCCGATAGCTGCAGCATTTAAGAGTACTAGTTATGTATCCATGCGTGATCATCATCTCCATATGACTGAAATGATACTTCCATCTTGACATCACACCCAATACACTACGATTCTCAGTATATCCAGAAGAGGCGTACACAGAACCTATTAAAGCTCCAGACGACCAAAACCAAAGTATATTGATTGTCACAAGTATTAGCGATGCAAGACTCAATTTAAGACCACATACACCTACCCTGATTCGGATTCCCATAGACACATAGTCATACTACCAATGGGACTCCGAGGGGTCTATCCAGAGCGAAGCTGTTACCGGTCCAATGGCTAACAGAATCTCTTATCACACTTGCATAAGTATCCAATACTTAAATATATGAGAACTATGCTATTAAGCTTCCATAACGCGCACAAGTGTAATACTAGCCTATTCCGCATTATCGATGTCCAGCCTCGATAATACTACGACTAGGGATATTTAATGATTAAATCTTTCATGGATTAATATTGTCTCATATCCTATTAATTCGGCACTAATCATATGGACTTTTATCATTTATATATCCAAGTAATCCAATTAAAAATGATAAAAGAGCAATTTCCTTTGTCACATAGTTATTTGTATAAAAACACCATGTCTTTTACAAGTAGTGATGTTATGGGTCATAATTGTCCAACAAGAAAGGTTGAAATCTTTAAGGCTCAACTGGTGGCTAAAGTTTACTCGCAGTGACCTGGTGTCGACTACGATGAAACTTTTTCGCCAGTTGCGATGTTAAAGTCTATAAGGATTTTATTGTCTATTACCGCTTACCATGATTACGATATTTGACAAATGGATATCAAAATGGATTTTTTAAATGGATTTCTTGATGAAGAAATCTATATGTAACAGCCGGAGGGTTTTGCATCCACCGAGAACTCGGGCATAGTATGCAAGCTTAAGAAGTCCATTTATGGACTTAAACAAGCTTCACGAAGTTGGAATCTTTTATTCGACGAGATAATCAAATTGTCTGGTTTTCTCAAGAATTCAGAAGAATCATGTGTGTATAAGAAGGTTAGTGGGAGTATGGTGGTATTTTTAATTCTCTATGTCAACGACATCCTGATCATTGGGAATGATATCGGGATGATCCAAGGAGTCAAAGCTTACCTCTGTAAGAATTTCTCCATGAAGGACCTAAGTGAAGCTTCTTATGTCTTAGGCATAAAACTCTATAGAGATAGAGAAAGAAAGCTTATTGGGTTATCCCAATCAACATACATAGATAAGATCTTATAACGGTATAATTTTGGTAACTGTAAGATAGCAAACATACCATTCGGACATGGCTTACATCTTTCAAAGAAGTTGTGTCCACAAACAGAAGATTAGAAGATTAGAATGTCTAATCAGCCTAATGCTTCATTTTTAGGCAGCATCATGTATGTCATATTATGTACTAGGCCTGATATCAGCTTCGCAGTTAGTGCGACCAGCAGGTATCAGTCCAATCCAGGTAATGGCCATTGGATGGACATTAAACATATTCCCAAGTATCTTAAAGGTACTAAGGATAAGTTTATTATATGTGGAGGAAACGAACTGTAAGTTAATGGGTATACGGATTCTGATTTCCAATCGGATCCTGATGATAGAAAGTCTACATCAGGATTCGTGTTTACCCTTAACGGAGCTACAGTTTGGTGGAAGAGTTCCAAACAGGGGTCAACAACTGATTTCACCACAGAGGAGAAATATATTGCAGCTTCTGAAGCTGCAAAGGAAGCAGTATGGGTTAGGAACTTTATTACAGAATTGGGAGTAGTCCCAAGTATCAAGAATCTGATTCCGTTATACTGTGACAATACTGGAGCCATTGCACAAGCAAAGGAACCGAAAGTGCATCGGAAATCGAAGCATGTGGAACGCAAGTACCACATCATTCGAGAGATTGTGTCGCGAGGGGACATTGTCGTGTTGTAGGCACTGCATTTTGCATGTAAGTCCCTATGATGAGTCTCATTTGGAGACACTACCTTTTAAGTCACGGAAGTCGTGGGAAACGAATGTCGGAAGGGGAAATTCAGAATAAGTATATCATCGGATTCAATTTGCATGTTCACTGCTTTCGTTCGTGCTGTGTTCGTGAACACGTTCGAACATCAGGCAGATTGCGGGCGTTCATGCAGCGTTCGAATCGGCATTCGAACGGTGTCGGTACTTCTGGTTTTGTTGCTAGCCTCACACCCAAGCTCAATTAGCCCACCAAAACCAACCCAAAAATAATTAAAACATTTAAAACATGTCAAAAATTAAAATAATATCCTTCCTAAATTAAATAAATCAAATAAAATCTAAATAATCGCCTACTAAAATAACAAATCCACTTACATAAACAAAACAAATCATATACCAAATTAAATAAAACAAATAAAAAAATCAAATAAACCTATTCCTAATTTAAACAAATCATGTCCCCAATTAAATATATTTTTTCCTTGTGTGACACTAATTAAATGACATCTCATTAATACACAAATCTTATTCCTTTTCAAACATGGATTCACCTTACCCTTTGCCAATAAAAGAAACCCAAATCCAACCCTTAGGACCCCTAGCTCATTCACACAAAAAAACTCCAAGCATTCACGCATAACTCACAAAAAAAAAATAAGAGAGAGTCCACGCCCAATACAAGCAAGAAGCAACAAGAAATACTTATCTTCTCCTCCTCCCTCCATTGCCGAAAACACTAAACCAAAACACCCTCATTGCCGTACAAACAGAACCTGAAAATATCCCATAATATCACCGAAAAAAGTCCCTAATAACAGCCCCTTACATCACCGAAAATCACCCCTAAAATTGCACTAACACCACCGAAAATCACCATCGAACAGTTACCTTTTTACCACAAAAAATAGTAGCCTTTTGCCATAAAACAGTGACTGAAAAAATAGCAGCAAAACAGCAACAGAACGGAGTAAAGACAGCGGTCCGAACAATAAAACAGCGAAAGGAACCAGTGAACCGGATGAGTTGCGGAGCGTTAACCCTTCTGACGATCGTGTACCGTACGTCCGAGAGGCGATTTAAAAGGTTAGACCTGAGGGCACTCCTATTATTCATTTTTATTCATCTCTTGATTATTTTATTTATTTTCTTCGCATGAGAGTCGTTTGTGGATGCATGTTGTGGCCTTTGAATGAATGGGAAAATGTGTCGTCTCTTGTGGTATATAGGATGGAAACCCAGACGTAAATTCCGTAGCCGAATCCGAATGGACGGTAGTGCGGTTTGTACTTGGGATACAACTCCACGTACCACTTGAGAAAACGGCACATGTTTCACTTTGCTTTTGTATCTTGTTTGTTTACTATTCGCATTTTATTATTTCGCCATTTAATTTCCGTACGATTATTTTTTTGTGTATTGATGATATAATGCGCATGGGCTTAGTATGTTGGTCTAAAGGTTCTCCATTTGAGGGAAGAAAAGTCCAAAAGGCTACCTTTACGACAATACTTTGCCGCACCGGACGAAATATGTTTGGTTGGACGTGAGATATGTATAATCGAGTATACGAAGTCCTACATTGTTGTCTTTATTTTATATGCATTGTAATGTAATGCGCATGGACTTAGTATGTTAGTCTAAAGGTTCTCAATATGAGAGGAGAAAAGTCTAAAAGGCTACCTTTACGACAATACTTTGCCGCGCCGGACGAAGTGTGTTTGATTGAATGTGAGATATGTTTAATCGGATATACGGAAGTCCACATTATTGTCTCATTCATTTTCATGCATTATGATGTAATGCGCATGGGCTAACTAGGGTGAATTAAAGGTCCTCTATTCGAGGGAAAATGCCTAAAAGGCTACTTTTACCACAATGTTTTGTCGCGCCTCTTGTTATGTCATTTATCTTTTATATATCATTGCTCAATTTACGCATGTATTGTATTCTAGTGCGCATTGGCTAACTAGGGTGGATTCAAGGTCCTCCATTCGAGGGAAAATGCCTAAAGGCTACCTTTACCACGATATTTTGCCGCACCGGACGAGGTACACCTGATTGAATGGGAATGAGTTCAATCGGACACACGGGGTCCTATATTGTGCATCTGTGTATGTTTTTGCGTCATCTATCTTACATAAGGTCTTGTCCCGTTCGAACTCGTTCTCGAACGCTATATGAATGCGAACCTTCTGTTTCCTGTTTGAATGCGTTTACAAACGCTACTCAAACGCGCATGCATTTTGTTTCATCAGGTCTTGTCCCGTTCGAACGCGTTATCAAATGCTACATGAACGGGAACCTTTTGTTTCCCGTTCGAACGCGTTTACGAACGCTACTCGAATGCATATGCATTTTGTTCCATCAGGTCTTGTCCCGTTCGAACGCATTATCAAATGCTACACGAACGCAAACCTTCTGTTTCCCGTTCGAACACATTTATGAACGCAACTCGAACGCGTATGCATTTTGTTTCATCAGGTCTTGTCCCATTCGAACTCATTCTCAAACGTTATACGAACGCGAACCTTCTGTTTACCGTTCGAACGTGTTTTCAAATGCTACACGAATGCACATACACTGAACTGAGTCATTTTCATCACATTTCATGCATGATTCCTTCTTGGGTGATTTCTCTTGCATTATGTAATTAACCATGCCATTCCATTATTGACACTTCTGTTGTTATCATCCATTTGTATTTCCGCATTCATCTATTTCATGTGTTCGCAAGATTGTGTTCAAGCATGATTAGGTCATTAGGGTGTTACTTGTTTCTCAAGCATGATTTAGCCATTAGTATGTCATTCCTCTATGCATGATCTTGTTATCTCCTTTTGCAATAGGTGTTTCTTTATGTTTATGCTTAGGTTGTTATTTATTTTTCATGTTTGATGATTCAACATGTTCATGAGATTATTGTGTGATATCGTATGTTCGTCGTTATGATGATTACTTTCATGCATGTAAGCTTGGAAATAGAATACCCTTGGGAATGTATGTTGCTAGATTCGATTAAATTATTGCACAAATCATATCATTACAAGTGGCATAAGTAAGGGACCATTTCGAACCCAATGGTTTGAGGTCTTCCCTTGCGAGGGGTGAGTGTGGCCTTAAATCTTTATCCCGGTTCACACCGAGTGGCGACTCCATATTATTTCTCCGGTTTAGTCCCCCGCGGGCTATCCGGTACTCCCAACCAGGCCATGAGCCCTGAACAGCGTCGTCCAACATCTGTGTCCTACAGTCTCGTGACTCCACTAGGGATAGAGAATTGGCCCAGAAATAATACCTTGTAATGATTGTGATTTGTGCTTTAATTAACCATGTTTACCGTGGGTTGAAAGGGGTTTAATCAACAACATTTTTATGGCTAGGTAATGGTTTGGTGTCTTCCCTCATTCACTATCTTTCTATAAGGAAAAGCTGTGAAGGCACCTAGATAATCATGTACTTGTAGCCTACCATGATGGACTAATTTGGAGGACTCGTTGTTTATTCCTGTCACCAAGCGATAAGAGCCTAAGAGGCTTGGGTTTTTAAGAGAGTTCACTCCGCTCTCCCTTTGGGGAATCTACAATGGGAAATCCATTTGACAGTCAGTCACGCACCATAACTCGTTGGCACGTACCGTAAGGTATAAAAAAGGAGCGCTCACTTGGTCGCTCGAACCCTTGAGTGGGGAGACCTAGTTGTGGGCAATCATTCGCCAGCGAGAGTCTTTGTCTATAGTCCCGCAAACCCACACGTAGACCGGATTTGTATGAACTATAGCAACTATTTCCTTGTGCTTGTGGACCATCCTTATTGGGATGTAGTTGGACTTCTTGTCAGAAATGGGAGCTTGTTGGGCCATTTAAACTGGGACGAGTTCGTATCCTATGACAATTGGGCCAAAAGCTTCTGAAATGGTGATGGGCCGCTCTGTATAAATTATTACTTTATGCTTGAATTATCTCTTTATGCTTGTATTTGTGGACCATCCTCATTCGGATGCAGTTGGACTTCTGGTCAGAAATGCGAACTTGTTGGGCCATTTAAACTGGGATGAGTTCGTATCTTATGACGATTGGGCCAAACGTCTCTGAAATGCCGATGGGCCACTCTGTAGAAATCATTTCTTTATGCTTGTGTTTGGGCCCCTTATCATTTGAAGTCGTTTGGCCATGTTATCGCAAAGTGTAAACATGTTGGGCCTTTTCAACTGGGACAAGTTTGCACCTTGCAATAATATGGTTGAAGCTTTAAAATGACATAGGCCGAATTATATGTTCCACACATCGCATGTATCTCATGCATCTCATGCATACACATATCATGTTAACTCTCTTGTGTCTTAAGAGCCATCATAGATATTCGTTGGGTTAGGGAAAAGGGAAGACTTGTTAAAAGGCCGATAGCAAACATGAGCGAATCAGAGAATGAAACATCCCGTATGGATCAGTTTGAGAACAGTCTCACCAAGATTACTGAACAGTTACAAGCTTTGACTGCTGCTGTGGCTAATATGGTTGTGCCCCGTGCTGGGGGAAAGTCTGAGAATGTGAGGCGTGAGGAGCCTCCGAATGGGTTGGGGTATGATGTCCCCACTTTTGATGATGACATGGCAGAATATGCGACAGGAAGAATGATTGGGTCTTAGGTAGAATTTCAGAAGCTTCGGGATCAAGTAGAAACAGTTACCCGCAAAATGAGGGGTAAACATGAAGAGTTGTTAGATTATGAAGCGATGACTTTTGAAGAACAGCTGCTAGCTTAGGGTCCATCTTCGACAATATGTTTCAGTTATGAGTTCAGTGGGCTTGTCACAGCGCCAAGTGTAGAAAATGTTTGGGATGTCACTCGAGGGGGCACCGGTAGTATGGTATCATAGCCTGGAAAGAAAGGTTAAGGAAGACTGGAGGGAACTGGCTGAAGCTTTTCTGAAGCAATATGTTACAAATTTGGAAATTGATTTGTCACTCCGTGATTTGGAGAACACTAAGCAGAAGCCGAAAGAAAGCTTCAAGGAGTATGTAGACCGCTGGAGAAGGCAGCTTCTAAAGATGCAGACTCGGCCCTCAGAAAATGACCAGATTAAGATGATTATCAAGGGTACTAAGCCCTCGATCTATGGCAAGTTGAGGAGGATGACCTCCATGATTACTGACTTTCGACAGTTGAGGGAAACTGTCATGGATATTGAAGAAGAAGAGGCGGAGAATAGGAAGTTCTATGGCCTGAACAGGAGGCCCATTGGGGGAACGTCAGGTACCAAGCCTGTTTCCGCTGAAATTGCTGCTATCCGAATCCGACGATTTTCCAACCTAGGAAGACCCTTGTCTAAGTTGTTGGAGAAATTGAAGAGACAGGGACTTCTGAAACCCCTAGAGACCAAACCACTTCCACACCCACCACCACCGCATCTCAACCTGAACCATTATTTCCATTTTCACCAACAAAATGGCCATGACACTGACAATTGTGCCCGCCTCCGCCATGAAATCCAGGACCTTATAGACTCCAAAAAGATACCCGACCCAGAAACAGAACAGCCTAACACACACAAAAACCCCCTGCCGAATTACAACTCTGTCCCCCCACCTACCTACATGATAAACTCTGGCCTACCTGAAAGCCTTGTCCTCAAATCCTTTGACCACCAAGCCTTCTGCCTGGGAATTTGGGATAGCAGCAGTGAGGATGAAAAAAAACAGGGGAAGAATTTATGGGAAGATTTCTCCAGTAGTGATGAAGAGGTGGTAAGAGGAATGACACGCAGCGGGCGTTTCTACAGTAATACGGCTGAGAAGGGTAAAGAAGTGTTGATGGAAGGCAAAGAAATGTCTGAAAATATGGAGAATGATGAGGGGGATGCAGTGCTACGTCAGTTGAGGAAGACACGGGCACAGGTTAGCATCTGGGAATTATTGTGTTCATCTCAAGAGCACAGGCGGGCCATGGTTGAGGCCTTGAGTAAGATAGTGGTGACGGAGGATGCCAACCCCGCGATGTTTGTCGGATCAGTGCAAAATGAAGCTTTACAGATAACCTTTTATGAGGAGGAACTTCCGGATGAGGGAAGGAATCATAATAGACCCTTATTCATCAGAGCTGAAGTGAGGGGCAAGAAGACCTCTTGTGTGATGGTAGATGATAGCTCCTCCATCAATGTGTGCCCATTAAAGATTTTGGCAAAACTGGGTATGAAGGTAACAGATCTGGATCCCTCCAGTATGACTATTAAAGCTTATGATGATAGTAAGAGGGGAGTTGAGGGTACTTTTGCAGCAATGGTCAAAGTTGGCCCAATTGAAGATGAGGTTGAATTCACAGTGCTGGACATCCCTGCCATTTTTGCTTTGTTATTGGGAAGGCCTTGGTTTCACAATCTTGGGGGCGTGCCCTCCACTCTACACCAGGTTGTTAAGTTCCCATACGGGGGAGAGATTGTCACCATTCGAGCTGAGGTAGATAATGATGTGGCCGCTTTGGAAATACAACCTTTTACAAGGTTCCAAGTGTCAGCAACTTTTGAGGAGTAGGTGGATCCTAGGGTGGCTAGGATCATGGAAAAGATGAAGTTCGAGCCGGGCAAAGGTTCAACATTGCCTAACTTTAAAGGTCAGACTACTCGAATGGGTTTGGGGTACAAGTCTGATGAGGAAAAGCCGAGGGCTAAAAAGAAAGGGTTGAATCAAGGTGAGCCCGAACCGATATAAGTTAATGGGATTGTGGTGCCTGGATTTGAGATCTTCCCAGATATGCTGGGTGAGAAGCCGATGACGGAAGAATTTGTGAAAGAAGAAGATAAGTGGGAAGAAGAGTTGATGAAATTGGAGAGCCTGACTATCGGGGAGTTTGAAATTAAGAAAAACCCGATTGCGAAGGATGAAGTGTCTGTGGATGACGAAGACATTTATCTTCCTGATTTATTTGAGTGTACTTCTGCATTTGCTAGCAATAAAGACAATCATTTTTCTAACTCGTCTGAGTCTTTCCCTTTCAATTTGCATGACTTGAGTATATTTGATATCAGTTCCACCAGAACAAATGCATTCAACCTTGGTATGCCAGAAAGTCCCAAGGAAATCCTAATTGCAAGTGAGGTTACCTCTGAGGAACGGGAGAAATTAGAAGAAATATTGGTCAGATATGCCAAAGTCTTTGCTTGTTCCTACGAGGACATGCCTGGGGTAGACAGACGCATCGCCCAGCATACAATACCAATTTATCCGAATATGAGGCCAGTGAAACAGAAACTCCGACGGATGAGACCAGAGTGGGTTTAGAAAGTTAGAGAAGAAGTCAAGAAACAGATAGATGTGGGTTTCTTGGAAGTAGTAAAGTATCATGAATGGTTAGCAAATATTGTGTCAGTGCCGAAGAAAGACGGGAAAGTCAGAATGTGTGTGGATTACAGAGATCTTAATAAGGCTTGCCCGAAAGATGATTTTCCTTTACCTCATATAGATGTGCTAGTTGACAGTGCGGCTTTATCTGCCATGTATTCATTTGCAGATGGGTTTTCAGGGTACAATCAGGTTCTCATGGCTGAAGAAAACAAGCACAAGACTGCCTTTTTCACCAAGTGGGGCACATATTGTTACAAGGTAATGTCGTTTGGGCTCAAGAATGCAGGAGCTACTTATCAGCGGATGGCTACTACATTATTCCACGATTTGATGCACAAAGATATCGAAGTATATGTAGCTGATATGATGGTGAAATCAGAGACACGAATTGGGCATATAGAAGCACTGGAGAAGTTCCTTCAGAGAGTTAACAAATACAACATGCGGCTGAATCCCAAGAAATGTGTGTTTGGGGTAACATCAGGAAAATTATTGGGACATACAGTGGGAATGGGAGGAATAGAGGTAGACTCAGAGAAGATCAAAGCAATTACTGAGATGCCCGCACCGAAGACAAAGAAGGAAGTCAGAGCATTCCTCGGGAAAATTCAGTATATCAGTCGGTTCATCGCCAAGTTGACATCAGTATGTGAGCTTATCTTCAAATTGCTGAGAAAAGACCAGCCAGTGAAATGGAATGAGCAATGTCAAGCAGCCTTCGACAAGATCAGAGAATACTTGGTAAAACCTCCAGTATTGAAACCTCCGAGACCGGGCAGACCCTTGGTATTATATTTGGCCATAGAATCAAAAGCACTGGGGGCAATGATGGTATAGGCAGATGAGACAGGGGTAGAGCATGCAGTCTACTATCTCAGTAAGAAGATGCTTCCGTACGAAGCCCGTTATCAAGAAGTAGATAAGATCTATTTGGCAGTAGTATGGGCGTCCAGAAAATTGCGGCATTACTTCTAATCTTACAATATCCAGGTAGTGGCAAAGGAGAATCCTTTGAAATATCTACATTCAGTGCCTTCGTTAGTGGGGAAGTTAGGTAGATGGTTAGTGTTGCTGATAGAGTTTGACATTGAGTATCTCACCTCCAAGGTAATCAATGGGGGAGCAGTGGCAGAGTTCCTGTCATTACAACCTATTGAAGGGGATCAGTATAAGTTTGAATTCCCAGATGAAGAGATCCAAGCAATAACAGTTCAGGGATGGAAGATGTATTTTGACGGAGTAATGAATTACAAAGGAGCCGGAATTGGGATTGTGATAGTATCCCCCGAAGGGGAAACCTTGCCTATGGCCAAGAGGTTGACATTTAGGGTAACCAACAACATGGCCGAGTATGAAGCATGTGCTTTTGGATTGACTTCACTGATAGCCTTGAAGGCTGAGAGCGTGGAGGTCTACGGAGATTCGATGTTGGTAATCCGACAGATTTAGGGAGAATGGGAATTGAAGGAAGAACGGTTGAAACCTTATCTTTTTCACCTCATGAAGTTGGCACAATCTATCTCGATTGTAAGCTTCAGCACTTACCGTGGGAAGAGAATCAGATGGCAGACGCATTAGCTAGACTTGCAGCGACTTGGGAAAATCCAGATAAGTTAGACCATTGATACTGACAACAGCAAGCAAACCGATCTATGAGACAGAAAGAGTTCTGGAAATAGAGATCGACGATGGTAAACCTTGGTATCATGACATTCAGAGGTATCT
This sequence comes from Zanthoxylum bungeanum, assembly GCA_019454045.1. Lineage (NCBI taxonomy): Eukaryota > Viridiplantae > Streptophyta > Magnoliopsida > Sapindales > Rutaceae > Zanthoxylum > Zanthoxylum bungeanum. Next base: position 212,804 of record SKCR01001262.1, read on the forward strand.
AGAACACAGAGAATTCCCAGAATGAGCAAGCAGAAAAGACAGAATAGCCATTCAGAGGTTGGCTTCTCAGTATGTGATTTTGAAAGGAGAATTGTACAAGAGACAGGTAAATAGCGTTCAGTTGAAGTGTTTGAGAAAAGAAGAGGCTCAGAAGGCAATGGAAGAAATACATGACGGGGTATGTGGACCGCATATGAATGGGTTGAATTTGTCTCGCAAGATTGTAAGACAGGGTTTCTACTGGTTGACCATGGAGACAGACTGTGCAAAGCTGGTAAAACATTGTCATGATTGTCAAGCACACGGTAATTTGAATCATCTGCCGCACACAGAGTTGGATGGGCTATCAGAACCATGGCCTTTCTCAGCATGGGGAATTGATATGATCGGGGAGATTCGACTGAATGCATCGAATGGACATCGTTTCATAGTAGTGGCAGTGGACTACTTCTCAAAATGGGTGGAAGCCGAGTCATTTCGTAACGTCACAGCAAAATATATGGCGAAATTCATAGCTTGGAACATCATATGTCGATATGGGATGCCGCATCATGTAGTGACAGATAATGGAGTTCAGTTTCAAGGGGAAACGAAGGTAATGCTATAGAGATATGGGATAAGACATCACAAGTCGTCACCTTACCGGCCGCAGGCAAATGGGGCAGTTGAGGCAGCCAATAAGACAGTAAAGAAGATAATAGCCAAGATGACAGAAAACTATAGAGATTGGGCTGACAAGCTACCGTATGCCCTGTGGGGGTACAGAACATCAGTAAGAACAGCAACGGGAGCCACGCCTTACTCTTTGATCTATGGAATGGAAGCAGTACTGCCAGTGGAAGTTGAGATACAATCCTTGAGGGTATTAGCAGAAACAGAGTTACCTGAACAAGAATGGGCCGCATAGAGATTTGAGCAGTTAGTACTACTGGATAAAAAGAGGCTGAAGTCCTTGCATCAGATGCAGATATATCAGAAGAGACTAGCCCGAGCATTCAACAAGAAGGTGCGTCCTACTAAGATCAGAAAGGGTGATTTGGTACTTAAGCAGTCGAGGCCGTCAACGACAGACCCAAGAGGAAAGTTCAGACCTAACTGGGAAGGAACCTACATAGTGCAGAACATAATGGGAAATGAGGCAGTGAGACTGTCAGATTTGGAAGGGAACACGTTCACCGAGCCGATCAACGTGGATAGATTGAAGCAGCATTTTGTCTGAGGGAAAGAAGACCGAGCAGTCACCAAGGGAATTGACATAAGACCTAACCCAACGGGATAGGAAACTCATTCATGCATGCATGCATGCATACACGTAATATATTTGCATTCTTTTTTTGTTTGTTCTGTTTTGCAAGCCAACCATAAGCAGCAACAGTACAATGTCATCAGTTTCTGGAAGGAATCAGTATCAGTTTAGGGGATGAGTCCCAGGGGCGAGGCCCACGTCAGTATCAGCATCAGTAATTTTGGGGATGAGTCCTAGGGTCGTGACCCACATCATCAGCAATTTTGGGGATGAGTCCCAGGGTCGTGACCCGCACTGTCGGTTGTAGTTATTGGGATGCGTCCCAAGATCGAGGTCCACTGCGTCATCAACTCAGCTCGAGGCAGCAGGCAAGTCAGGTGGCAGCTGGCGAGCCAGGTAAGTAAAAATACATTGCACGACTTTGATAGGATTGTCATTGTCACACACTGCATAAGTCCCATCAAAGTGGGGGCGACTTTAGGCACTGCATTTTGCATATAAGTCCATATGATGAGTCTCATTTGGAGACACTACCTTTTAAGTCACGGAAGTCGCAGGAAACGAATGTCGGAATGGGAAATTCAGAATAAGTATATCATTAAATTCAATTTGCATGTTCACTGCTTTCATTCGTGTTGCGTTCGTGAACACGTTCGAACGTCAGGCAGATTGCGGGCGTTCATGCAGCATTTGAACGGTGTCGGTACTACTGGTTTTGCTGCTAGCCTCACGCCCAAGCCCAATTAGCCCACCAAAACCCACCCAAAAATAATTAAATCATTTAAAACATGTCACAAATTAAAATAATATCCTTCCTAAATTAAATAAATCAAATAAAATCTAAATAATCACCTACTAAAATAAAAAATCCACTAACCTAAACAAAACAAATCATATACCAAATTAAATAAAACAAATAAACAAATCAAATAAACCTATTCCTAATTTAAACAAATCATGTCCCCAATTAAATATATTTTTTTCCTTGTGTGACACTAATTAAATGGCATCTCTTTAATACACAAATCTTATTCCTTTTCAAACATGGATTCACCCTACCCTTGGCCTATAAAAGAAACCCAAATCCAACCCTTAGGACCCCTAGCTCATTCACACAAAAAAACTCCTAGCATTCACGCATAACTCACACAAAAAAAAAAAGAGTCCACACCCAATACAAGCAAGAAGCAACAAGAAATACTTCTCTTCTACTCCTCCCTCCATTGCCGAAAACACTAAACCAAAACACCCCAATTTCCACACAAACAGAACCTGAAAATATCCCCTAATATCACCGAAAACATCACCGAAAATCACCCCTAAAACTGCACTAACACCACCGAAAATCACCATCAAAATAGTGACCTTTTTACCGAAAAAAATAGTAGCTTTTTGCCATAAAACAGTGATTGAAAAAATAGCAGCAAAACAGCAGCGAAACGGAGTAAAGACAGCGGTCCAAACAACGAAACAGCGAAAGGAAGCAGTGAACTGGAGGAGTTGCGGAGCGTTAACCCTTTCGAAGATCGTGTACCGTACGTCCGAGAGGCGATTTAAAAATGTTAGACCTTAGGGCACTCCTATTATTCATTTTTATTCATCTCTTGATTGTTTATTTATTTTTCTTTCTTCGCATGAGAGTCGTTTGGGATGCATGTTTGGCCTTTGAATGAATGGGAAAAGTGTCGTCTCTTGTGGTAATATATGATGGAAACCCAGATGTAAATTCCGTAGCCGAATCCGAATGGACGGTAGTGCAGTCTGTACTTGGGATACAACTCCACGTACTGTTGATTCTATAATATGTCCCAAGGAAAGATTAAGCATACATGAAATACAACAAAGAATATATATAAACATGAATTATGGCGGAATACTTACAATGCAATGTTGATGAAGAAAAATCAAACCAAATAGAAGCTCCAAGGTAGATTAGGTTCGGCCAGGAAGACAAGAAGAAGAAAGCACCAAACTTTGTGTATTCCTTGCTCTATGATGGTTTCCCTATCACCTCTTTTGATCCCTTGAAGGTGCTAGCCTTGCATGTTCCAAACAACAATCTTTTCTTCAATCTTTTGGCAACCAAAATGGAAGAAAATGGAGACCAAAACTGTTTCAGGTTTTCGGTCAAGAAGAGAGAGAGAAAGAGGATTTTCTTAATTGATTTTGATACCAAAAATCAATTTATATTTATGCCATAATATTTATTAAATAATAATAAATCTATGACACAAGCCATGCAAAGGCTTAGAGTGTCAAACACTCAAATTCCATGCATAACATTAGAGTGTATTATACACTATCACCATGCAATGTATTATCAATAATAATACATATAATGACATGTGTCAAGTGGGCCCCACACGTTTCCAAATGAAAGTGGGCCCACGTCCACTCACGCGTTCGGGTTCGATATTTCCGAAATACCGAACTTGCGTCGCGACGTTAATTAAATCGAATTTAAATAAATAATCGCTCCTAGCGAAATTATTATTTACGTCGCTTACGAATTAATTCTAAATTAACTCGTATGCCCGAATTAAAATCTAATTTTAATTTCGCGTCGAAATCGAATTTCAATTATTATATCGAATATAATAATTTTACTGATTAATTCCAAATTAATCGTTCTCTCTCTCTAAATAAGGCACTTTATCCGAGATAAAGTTTCTCCGCAATTAATCCAAGATTAATTAAGTTCGAATCAAATATCATAGGTGAATCTTCAGGAAGCGACCCAAGAGATCTCCGGATATGTTGGCAGTGAATACGGTCGTCGGATAATCCGAACACGCACGTACCTCGTACTACGTTCTTACCGATTCACAAGACAAGGTTGGCTTCTAGCAAAGCGCCATGCCTACCCAATTCTCCAGAAATATTCTTATAGGAATATAAGATCTATATCAAGCGTAGTATACCGTAGTATTGCGTACATCGATCCAGTATCGGATGATCACATGCTAGGCCTGGGGCTGGAGATGTGTCTGCCCCGTACGAAACATATATCGGACATCAAGCAACTAGTCTCTTTAAATCGGACAATCCTGACCTGGTCATATTGTCCCGACGGTTGCAACCTTTTATAGAGTGCTAGTTCTGTGTCCTGCGTGATCATCACCTCCATATGTCTGAAGCGATACTTCCATCTTGACATCACATCCAGTACACTACGATTCTCGATAAACCCAGAAGAGGTGTACACAGAACCGGTTAAGGTCCCCAACCACCAAAACCAAAGTTTACCGATTGTCGCAAGTACTAGCGATGTAAGTCTCAGGTTAAGACCATATACACCTACCCTGATGCGGCCTCCCATAGACACGCAGACATACTACCAATGGGATTCCGCGGGGTCTATCCAGAGCGAAGCTGTTTTCCGTACCATCGGTAAAACAACACCTCCTATCGCACTTGCATAAGTATCCAATACTTAAATATATGAGAACTATGCCGTTGTGCCCTCACAACGTGCACAAGCGCAATACTAGTCTATTCCGCATTATCGATGTCCAGTCTCGATAATACTACGGCTAGGGATATTTAATGATTAAACCTTTGGGGACTGATACTGTCTCATATCATTCTCAGTCCAGGTACTAATCATATGGACTTTCGCCATTTATAAATCAAAGTAAATAATATTACAAAACGGCAAAAGGCAATTTCATTATCACATAGTTAATTTTGTACAATAATACAATATCATTTACAAACAGTGACGCTATGGGACATAATGTCTAACAATCTCCCACTTGGCCTATAGCCAGTCACTCAAGCATCTAATACCCGAACTATGTATGTGTCGTTCAAAAACTTGCTGAAGAACAGCTTTCGTCAGCGGATCTGCAATGTTGTCATCTGATGTGACCTTCTCGACTTTTTTACATCGCCACGATGTATAATCTCCCGAATCAGATGATAACGTCGAAGAACATGCTTGGACCGTTGATGAGACCTTGGTTCCTTAGCCTGTGCTATAGCCCCGTTATTGTCACAATACAATGGAACGGGCTCAGCTGCTAACGGAACTACTCCTAATCCGATTAGGAACTTTCGGATCCAAACTGCCTCCTTTGCTGCTTCAGATGCAGCGATGTACTCCGCTTCTGTTGTTGAATCGGCAACAGTATCTTGCTTGGAAGATTTCCAGCTCACTGCTCCGTTATTCAAGCAAAAAATGTACCCGGATTGCGACTTGTAGTCATCCTTGTCGGTTTGGAAACTTGCATCGGTATACCCAGATACCGCAAGTTCTCCACCTCCATAAATTAAGAAAGCATCCTTAGTTCGTTTAAGATACTTAAGGATATTCTTAACTGCTATCCAGTGACCTTCACCTGGATCGGCCTGATAGCGACTGCACATGCTCAAAGCATATGAGACATCAGGTCGTGTACATATCATGGCATACATGATCGATCCGACTGCCGAGGCGAACGGTATCCGACTCATGTGGTCTCTCTCTTCCTGAGTCTTAGGACACATGTCCTTAGACAGAGAGGTACCACGTACCATTGGAACCAATCCCCTCTTGGATTGTTCCATGTTGAATCGCTTCAACACTTTATCAATGTATGTACTCTGGGAGAGTCCAAGCAGCTTTCTAGATCTATCCCTGTAGATCTTTATTCCAAGAATAAAGGCTGCTTCTCCCAGATCTTTCATGGAGAATTTTAATGAAAGCCAAGCTTTCACCGACGTTAGCATGGGAATGTCATTGCCTATAAGCAATACGTCGTCGACATAAAGGACAATAAAAGTAAGTGCTCTCCCCCTAACCTTCTTGTATACACAAGGGTCATCTGCGTTTTGCACGAAATCATATTCTTTTATGATCTCATCAAAACGCTGATTCCATGACCGTGATGCTTGCTTCAATCCATAAATGGATCGATTTAACTTACAAACACAAACCTGTTTGCAAGTCTAGGTACGATAAAACCGTCAGGCTGTTGCATATAAACATCCTCCAAAAGGTTTCCGTTAAGGAAAGCGGTTTTAACGTCCATCTGCCATATCTCGTAATCGAAATATGCAGCTATTGCAAGCATTATCCGAATGGATTTAATCATGGCAACGGGTGAGAAGGTTTCGTCATAATCAATACCATATTGTTGACGATACCCCTTCGCTACAAGCCTAGCCTTGTACGTTTGTACGTTGCCATCCATGTCGGTCTTCTTCTTGAAGATCCATCTGCATCCAATAGGCTTTACGCCTTCTGGTGCATCAACCAGTGTCCAAACTTGGTTGGCGTACATGGAATCCATCTCGGACTTCATGGCTTCTTGCCATAAAGCGGAATCGATATTTTGTATCGCTTCCTCATACGTAGCCGGCTCATTATCCTCAATAAGATTAATATCTATATGAGGTGAGATCAGGAACCCATACCTCTCAGGTACTGTTCTGACTCTCTCCGACCTACGCGGTCCTTGTGTATGTGAAGTTTGTGGTACAGACTCATCCCGGACGGTCTGTTCTTGTTCCGTCGTTGATTCATTGCCAGGAACAGTATCACTACGATCTTCATCGAGTTCTACTTTCCTCCCACTTACCACTGCATTTATAAAATCCTTCTCAAGGAAAAATGCTTGTAGAGCAACAAATACTTTGTTCTCTTGTGGGTGATAGAAGTAATATCCTTTGGTTTCCCTAGGATATCCTACAAAAAGGCATTTATCATTTTGGGTTCAAGTTTGGTACTTTCCAAACGTTTAACATATGCCCAGCATCCCCAAATCTTTAGGAAAGAGAAACCTGGTTTCCTTCCTGTCCATATCTCATATGGGTCTGTTCAACAGACTTCGACGGTACCTTATTCAAAATAAGTATAGCACTGTTTAATGCGTATCCCCAGAAGGATATTGGTAGCTCAGTGCGACTCATCATTGACCTCACCATGTCCAACAAGGTGCGGTTTCTCCGTTCGGACACACCGTTTAATTGCGGTGTTCCAGGAGGAGTCCACTGTGATAGAATACCATATTCTTTCAAGTAATCTTGAAACTCATAACTTAAGTATTCGCCACCACGGTCTGACCGTAATGTCTTAATACTCTTCCCTGTTTGTTTCTCCACTTCGTGTCGAAACTCTTTGAATTTCTCAAAAGTTTCCGACTTGTGTCTCATAAGATACACATAACCGTAACGAGATGCATCATCTGTAAAGGTTACGAAGTAGTGAAATCCACCTCTAGCCTGGCTAGACATGGGCCCGCATACGTCAGTATGAACGAGAGCCAACAGTTCTGTGGCACGTTCACCTTTACCGCTAAAAGGTGATTTAGGCATTTTGCCTAAAAGACAAGATTCGCAGACGTCATATGAATTGGGATCAAATTCGTCCAAGTACCCACTCTTCGAAAGTGTGGATATGCGAGTCTTGTGATGTGTCCTAGACGACAATGCCACATATAAGCTTCATCTTTTAGATTACTTCTTTTGAGCCTTTTGTTTGTCATTTTAGGAGATTCATTTATATTCAAAATATAAAGACCGTTATTTGCAACAGCTGTGCAAATTTCTGCATCATTTTTATATAAATAACACCCAGTGTTCCTGAATACAAAAGTGTAACCCTGCTGGGTTAACAAGGATACAGATATAATATTCCTAGTTAAACTAGGTACAAAATAACAGTTCAAAAGTTTAAGTTCATGCCCTGAGGGCAGTACTAAAACAAAAGTCCCTACGGCCAAAACAGCAACTGGTGTTCCGTTTCCGACCCGTAGATCCATCTCCCGATGCCAGCACCCTGCTATCATGCAGATCCTGCACATCAGTACAAATATGAGCACCACAACCAGAATCAAAAATCCAATTTTTAAAACTAGAAGTATTCATATTTATCTCAATAACAAACATACCAGAGGCAATAGCCTTGCTAGCCTTGATATCCTCCCTCTGCACAATGCTCATTCGGCAGTCACGTTTCCAGTGACCCCTCTTGCCGCAGTTGAGGCAGATGTCGCGAGATTTGTCCTTTGGCTTCCTAGAAGCCACTGTCAACTTGCCTTTGCCTTCTTCTTGAACTTCTTCTTCCTTGCACCTCCAATTGCCTTGGGGCCACCCTTTGGCGCATGAGAGGTCAATGCAAAATGCGCCTCGCGCTTGCTCCCCTTTAGGAGTTCCCTTTCGGACTCCTTCAGCACGGACAACAACTCTCCAAGAGTGTCGTCAGTATCCATCAACTTATAGTTGATGATGATTTGTTTCCAAGTATCGGGAAGTGACTGTAATATCATATCAATCGTCAGCTCAGCCTCCAAGACTATTCCCATATTGGCCAACTCATCAATGTCGGCGATCATTTGAGTCCCGTGGGCTTCAACTGATGCGCCGTCTGTCATCCGGGAGCGGAAGAGTTTCCTTACTAGCTCGTACCTCTTCATCCGCTTATTGGTGCGGTGAAGATCACGCAATCTTGCCATCATGTTATAGGGATCCAAGTCCCTGTACTGGCGTCTGAAATGCTGGGTCATTGCAGCTAGCATAACTGACTGAGCTTGGTCACAATCATCACTATGAGTCTTCCATAACTCTAGCTCCAGTGGCTCAGTGGGTTTAGGCGGGAGAGGTGTCTGAATAGTATACAGTATCCTCTCAGCCCCAAGCACTATCTTGAGGTTCATTTCCCAGTCGGCAAAGTTTGTCCCTTTGAAGACATTATCGCCCATGATTATGTCGCGGATATTACCTTTGCCAATCATCTTGACAACTATAGTCCAACTATAAAGTCAACGATGTTATGGGTACAGTCAAACTGTTACAAGTAAAATAACAATATATTAGTCCAACTAATTATTTAAAATATTGACGAAATAATTTTGAAAGACGCGTAAGGCTAATATCTGAATGAAATTGCAAATTCAATAATAGCCTCCCACTATTTTCTTCAAGTTTCTAACCCTCTGTAGAGAACTCGGGAAATAGAATTTCCTAGTGGGCTAGGATCCCGTTAAATAACACACAACCTTGACTTTGGCCAATAAAAATTGTATGCTATTTAACTTAGGTAGATCTCCATGATCAATTGGATCTCATCCAATTCCTAGATCCGGTTAGGTGGACATCCAAGTCCGAAACATATGTATAATGTCAATGTATCTAATACATTTTCCTAACCCTATCCTCCGAATCAACTAGGCCTTGGCTTTGGCCAAAAACAAACCTAATGATTCCAGTTAAGCGGGACCCATTGACGAGGAAAGTTTCGTAATCAATGTCGTTGGACAAAAAGTGATCTTGACTTTGGCCAATAAAAATCACGATTTGGACAAGACACCGATATGCAACAAAACTCTCATGATTCAAGTACATCCTTGATTGACAAAGGTCTTGACTTTGGTCAAAAACAAACCAATGCCAACTTCGGATCTTGAACAAGAACCATTCAATGGAAGGATATTCGCTTAATATAAATTGAGGGATTTTCGCGTAATTGGCAACCAATTTATTTATCTTTGTTAGGTCTCATCATCATACACCCTTAAGCATGCTTCTAAAACATCATAAATAAAGCGCGTAAAGTAAATTAATAGTGATATGCGGATGGATATATAAACAACTTGTTCCTAGAACAAATCACTCCCTTTCCTCTCCCCGTTAGCACTATTCTACTTCTACCCAATTACATAATACAATAAGAGAAACCTCATTTACATTGAGGGGAATTAGGTGAGAAGAGAATACAAAGAGATAAAGAGATAAGGCTGGACACGCAGGTCCAATTTATAAATTCCAAATTTACAATAATTTCTAAAATTACCCTTTCCCTTCTAATATCCATCCGATATACACTATTCATTCATCACATACATATATATTCAAACAAGACATGCTTTTACAACCAATCTAATCCAATTAATTAGTCTTTGTTTAAGTGATCATCCAATGTTCAAACAACGGTTTGATTTTGCGCGAGTCCAACTCGATTGAGAATAAGTACATAAGGTACGAATTCGCGAATTATATCGAACTACTAATTAAATCTAATTCAATTCGTATTCAATACTAATTCAATTATTTAATTCCAAATTAAATGTTTACACTTTTAATGTGCTTTAAAGACTTAGATTCTAATCTAATCTCATTGGGCCTCAAAGCCCAACTAACATCCAATGTTGAATTTAATTCAAGTCAAATGGACTTAGAATTGATTTATTAAGGCTTGGGCTTTGGTCAATGTGGGTCAAACCCAATTACCAAGCCCAAATAAGGAATCACCCTTAAATGCCATAAAACCAATTTTAAGCCCATAAGGCCCAATTAAATTTTAAAGCCCATTATATTATATTTGGACTTAATGGAGTGATTTAGGCCCAAATTGGATCCAATCCTTTTGGCCCAAATCTACTTGGTCCAACCAAGCCCATTATGCCCAAATACAATATTAAAAGCCCAATTCACCAATTAAGCCCATTAATTAAATTTTAATATTCCAAACATTAAAGTCCAATTAATTAAAGTGTAATACCAAGATTAATACATTAAACCAAATATTTCAAAAATACCCATTTAATTTATTAATCATGTATTGTTCAAAATAAATGTCCAACATTAATTTTAACAAAAATCAACTCCTTTACATGTCCTTGTACATTCGGCCAAGGTGAGTTTTTTGTGTCGATTTGTTTTTCAATCCGATTGAATTACTAATCTACGTCCCGTACACGTTCTAAGTCATCCAATGATCTTAAACACAAAAAATTCCAATCCACTCCAAGTAGCAACACATTCGGCCAAGGCATGGATTTGGGGAAAAAATCATCCAATGCATTTTTCATAAAATTGATTCCATGTAACATCATTCTATATACATGTAAGCATTCTTATTAATCAAATTCATAAGAACATGCTTCAATCAATTTCACCATACCATTCGGCCAAGGTCAAAATTTTGGGGAAAAATCATCCAATGCATTTTTCATAAAATTGATTCCATATAACATCATGTCATATACATGCAAGCATACTTATTCATCAAATTTCACAAGACATGCTTCAACCATTTTAACACACCATTCGGCCAAGGTTAAAATTTTGGGGAAAAATCATCCAATGCATTTTTCATAAAATTGATTCCATATAACATCATTCTATATACATGCAAGCATACTTATTCATCAAATTTCACAAGAACATGCTTCAACCAATTTATCAAATTTTAACCTAAAGTATTTCATGCTTAACCATGGCTCCATGATACCATTGTTGGTTTCTATAATATGTCCCAAGGAAAGATTAAGCATACATGAAATACAACAAAGAATATATATAAACATGAAGTATGGCGGAATCATACTTACAATGCTATGTTGATGAAAGAAAATCAAACCAAATGGAAGCTCCAAGGTAGATTAGGTTCGGCCAAGGAAGACAAGAAGAAAAAGCTCCAAGCTTTGTGTATTCCTTGCTCTATGATGGTTTCCCTATCACCTCTTTTGATCCCTTGAAGGTGCTAGCCTTGCATGTTCCAAACAAAAATCTTTTCTTCAAGCTTTGGCAACCAAAATGGAAGAAAATGGAGACCAAAAACTGTTGCAGTTTTCGGTCAAGAAGAGAGAGAGAAGAGAGGATTTTTCTTTCTTTAATTGATTTTGATACCAAAAATCAATTTATATTTATGCCATAATATTTATTAAATAATAATAAATCTATGACACAAGCCATGCAAAGGCTTAGAGTGTCAAACACTCAAATTCCATGCATAACATTAGAGTGTATTATACACTATCACCATGCAATGCATTATCAATAAAATAATACATATAATGACATGTGTCATGTGGGCCCCACACGTTTCCAATGAAAGTGGGCCCACGTCCACTCACGCGTTCGGGTTCGATATTTCCGAAATACCGAACTTGCGTCGCGACGTTAATTAAATCGAATTTAAATAAATAATCGCTCCTAGCGAAATTATTATTTACGTCGCTTACGAATTAATTCTAAATTAACTCGTATGCCCGAATTAAAATCTAATTTTAATTTCGCGTCGAAATCGAATTTCAATTATTATATCGAATATAATAATTTTACTGATTAATTCCAAATTAATCGTTCTCTCTCTCTAAATAAGGCACTTTATCCGAGATAAAGTTTCTCCGCAATTAATCCAAGATTAATTAAGTTCGAATCAAATATCATAGGTGAATCTTCAGGAAGCGACCCAAGAGATCTCCGGATATGTTGGCAGTGAATACGGTCGTCGGATAATCCGAACACGCACGTACCTCGTACTACGTTCTTACCGATTCACAAGACAAGGTTGGCTTCTAGCAAAGCGCCATGCCTACCCAATTCTCCAGAAATATTCTTATAGGAATATAAGATCTATATCAAGCGTAGTATACCGTAGTATTGCGTACATCGATCCAGTATCGGATGATCACATGCTAGGCCTGGGGCTGGAGATGTGTCTGCCCCGTACGAAACATATATCGGACATCAAGCAACTAGTCTCTTTAAATCGGACAATCCTGACCTGGTCATATTGTCCCGACGGTTGCAACCTTTTATAGAGTGCTAGTTTTGTGTCCTGCGTGATCATCACCTCCATATGTCTGAAGCGATACTTCCATCTTGACATCACATCCAGTACACTACGATTCTCGATAAACCCAGAAGAGGTGTACACAGAACCGGTTAAGGTCCCCAACCACCAAAACCAAAGTTTACCGATTGTCGCAAGTACTAGCGATGTAAGTCTCAGGTTAAGACCATATACACCTACCCTGATGCGGCCTCCCATAGACACGCAGACATACTACCAATGGGATTCCGCGGGGTCTATCCAGAGCGAAGCTGTTTTCCGTACCATCGGTAAAACACAACCTCCTATCGCACTTGCATAAGTATCCAATACTTAAATATATGAGAACTATGCCGTTGTGCCCTCACAACGTGCACAAGCGCATACTAGTCTATTCCGCATTATCGATGTCCAGTCTCGATAATACTACGGCTAGGGATATTTAATGATTAAACCTTTGGGGACTGATACTGTCTCATATCATTCTCATTCCAGTCCAGGTACTAATCATATGGACTTTCGCCATTTATAAATCAAAGTAAACAATATTACAAAACGGCAAAAGGCAATTTCATTATCACATAGTTAATTTTGTACAATAATACAATATCATTTACAAACAGTGACGCTATGGGACATAATGTCTAACACGTACCACTTGAGCAAACGGCACGCGTTTCATTTAGCTTTTGTATCTTGTTCGTTTACTATTCGCATTTTATTATTCCGCCATTTAATTTCCGTAAGATTATTTGTTTGTGTATTGATTATATAATACGCATGGGCTTAGTATGTTGGTCTAAAGGTTCTCCATTTGAGGGGAGAAAAGTCCAAAAGGCTACCTTTACGATAATATTTTGCCGCGCCGGACGAAGTATGTTTGGTTGGACGTGAGATATGTCCAATCGAGTATACGAAGTCCTACATTGTTGTCTTTATTTTATATGCATTGTAATGTAATGCGCATAGACTTAGTATGTTAGTCTAAAGGTTCTTAATTTGAGAGGAGAAAAGTCCAAAATGCTACCTTTACGACAATACTTTGCCGCGCCGGACGAAGTGTGTTTGATTGAATGTGAGATATGTTTAATCGGATATATGGAAGTCCACATTATTGTCTCATTCATTTTTATGCATTATTATGTAATGCGCATGGGCTAACTAGGGTGGATTAAAGGTCCTCTATTCGAGGGAAAATGCCTAAAAGACTACCTTTACCACGATGTTTTGCCGCGCCTCTTGTTATGTCATTTACCTTTTGTATATCATTGCTCTATTTACGCATGTATTGTATTCTAGTGCGCATGGGCTAACTAGGATGGATTCAAGGTCCTCCATTCGAGGGAAAATGCCTAAAGGCTACCTTTACCACGATGTTTTGCCGCGTCGGACGAGGTACACCCGATTGAATGGGAATGAGTTCAATCGGGCACACGGGGTCCTACATTGTGCATCTGTGTATGTGTTTGCGTCATCTATCTTGCATCAGGTCATGTCCTGTTCGAACGCGTTCTCAAACGCTACATGAATGCGAACCTTCTATTTCCCGTTCGAACGCGTTTACAAACGCTACTCGAACGCGCATTCATTTTTTTCATCAGGTCTTGTCCCATTCGAACACGTTATCAAACGCTACACGAACGCGAACCTTCTATTTCCCGTTCGAACGCATTTACGAACTCTACTCGAACGCATATGCATTTTGTTCTATCAAGTCTTGTCCCGTTCGAACGCGTTATCAAATGCTACATGAACGTGAACCTTCTGTTTCCCATTCGAATGCGTTTACGAACGCTACTCGAACGCGTATGCATTTTATTTCATCAGGTCTTGTCCCGTTTGAACGCGTTCTCAAACGCTATACGAACATGAACCTTCTGTTTACCGTTCGAACGTATTTTCAAACGCTACACGAACACACATACATTGAACTGAGTCATTTTCATCACATTTCATGCATGATTGCTTCTTGGGTCATTTCTCTTGCATTACCTGATTAACCATGCCATTCTATTATTGACACTTCTGCTATTATCATCCATTTGTATTTCCGCATTCATCTATTTGATGTGTTCGTAAGATTGTGTTCAAGCATGATTAGGTCGTTAGGGTGTTACTTGTTTCTCAAGCATGATTTAGCCATTAGTATGTCATTCCTCTATGCATGATCTTGTTATCTCCTTTCGCAATAGGTGTTTCTTTATGTTTATGCTTAGGTTGTTATTTATTTTTCGTGTTTGATGATTCAACATGTTCATGAGATTATTGTGTGATATCATATGTTCGCCATTATGATGATTACTTTCATGCATGTAAGTTAGAAATAGAATACCCTTGGGAATGTATGTTGCTAGATTCTATTAAATTATTGCACAAATCACATCATTACAAGTGGCATAAGTAATGGACCATTCCGAACCCAATGGTTTGAGGTCTTCCCTTGCGAGGGGTGAGTGCGACCTTAAATCTTTATCCCGGTTCACACCGGGTGGCGACTCCATATTATTTCTCCGTTTTAGTCCCCCGTGGGCTATCCCGTACTCCCAATCGGGCCGCGAGCTCGGAACAGCATCGTCCAACATATGTGTCCTACACGTGTGCAAGGTACCGAGCGAAGATAATGTAGCAGACCCGCTTACCAAGGCCATTCCTCCTAAGTTATTTGATAAATATATGGAATCGATGGGTATTAGTTACAATCGATATTGGCACTAGAGCAAGTGGGAGAATTTGTTAGGGTTGGTGCTCCCAACGCCAATATTCTTATGTAATTCCTTGTAAATACTTAATGTAACATTTTATTATGAATAAAATAAATAGTTTCTATTATATATAACATCTTTTTATATATGGTAAAGACGTAACATACCTTAGAATGATTAGTTATGATATTGTTCTAAAAGCGTCGCAACTAACATTGAGTTGTATCATGACGTTGTAATTCTTAGACAGTTCCTGGTCAAGGTTTACACTACTTGGTCAGTAAAGTAAACATGTTGAGACTGGTACATGTCGTATAATGGAATCTTGGATTCCAATGGTTTCTCAATGAATCATGAGTCTTGGAGACTCGTATAGACGTGTAGGTATTTATGGCGGATAAATAGTGAATGACTCACCGAAGATTCTTAATGGATGGTACACCAACGTCAATAAGAATCTTCTCGATTTGAGTGAGCATAGTGATTATTTGACTTGAGATACCATTATGGATATATAAGTTATCATCCACACTTAGATGGTAGTCACGTCACCGATCTATTTAGATCATACCTTCGCTTATTTGTTGGGTGTGGACTGATGCTCAGGATATCCTGTGTGTTTCAAGAAAGGATCCATCAGTTCTGTATACAGAGCATAGGTATTCAATATGGAATTAGCAATTTGTTAAATCCATGGGCCTATGGTACACTGTAGAAATTAATTCTAAGTGTTATTTAGAGATTGCTAATAGAAACGTCGATGTGATTATATCTATAGAGATTTGATGTTTATATATATATCTCTGGAATAATCTGGATACTTGTGACGAGGGGATTATACGTATGCAATGACCTCGACCTGTATGGATCAGAGAGTTTATCCGTGTTCGTCATAATTTATGGGTGGGTAGATTATGGACACGAAATTGGAGTTCGTGACAGATATGTCTGAACCTATAGAGTCTCACTAATGAAATATACTCGTAGAGCATTAGGGGAACTTTTATGAATAATACTCATTATTTATAAGCTATTTAACGGTTAAACCAAAAAAAAACATGCAAATGGACCTAATGGTCATTTCCTAATTAATGTGTATTTGTATTCAATATTTGATTTTATTAAATACACATTAATTAAATGTCAAATTGTGACATTTGACATATATCATTAATATATGTATTTTGATTATTTAATGTAAATATAATACATATATTTAAGATATTTGTATTTAATTATTTAATTATTTAAATATTAAATGGTTAAATTAATTAAATAATAAATATCTTATGTCATGATTAATGTTTGTAAATGGCTTTAAATGATTGGAAAAACTTGGTTAATTTTCATTAAATGGTTTAATGATCAAATATCAAAAGTTTTGTATTTCATTTTCCATTTAATTAAATGAAACAAAAAAATATCTAGATATTTATTCTTTATTCTTCAAAAATTCGGCCAAGGCTTATTTAGGGAGTATAAATTATTTTGTTTCATTTTTCATTCATTAGGTTAAGCCACCCAATATTACAAAAGAAAAGGTTTGAGAGAAAAATTGAAGAACGAAAAAAAATTAAGCAAAAGTTTGATTTTTGTAAGTATTTTCCAACTTTCTTCAACTAGAAATTTGTTTCTATGTTTCTAGGCTTCAACATGCATTGCTTAAAATTTTCTCTACTCTTTAAGCATGTAATAAAATGGCTGGAAACTTGTATGAATGATGTTTGCATGTATATGAATCAAAGTGAGCTTATAATTGGTTATTAAGCTCTCTTTTGATTATTTAATAATCAAGTTGTCATTCTAGAGTTGTTAGGCCACTCATTGATGACCTAGAATTATTTTTGTGTTATTTCAAAGTGGTGAGACTTGTTTGGTGTTGTGAAAATTGAATTAAACTATTGAATTTGATTAATTTGGAGTAATTTATCAATTTGAAGAAATTATAAAATTAGGTTTCTTAAACCTTTCCAAATTTGGGGCTTTTCATATATGTGTTGTGTAAGGATGTATATATGATGTATATTAAATTTGGGATTGATTGGATGTGATCTTGATTTGTTTTGAACAAAATTGGACTAAATTGCAAAAGTTAAAAAATTCATGGCCTTCTCGGTAATTTTGTCTTTTAGTGGGGTTTTTATTGTAATTTATATTTTCATGTATTGGACATGTTAAATACATCTTGGTAATGATTTGGAATCACTTAAAACTATATTTGATAATTTGAGGACCAAAATGAATAAAATGTAAAGTATTGGGGTAATTCGATAATTAAGAAGAAATTTGATTTCTTGGTTAAAAATTTCAGATCTTAAGTATTGTGTGATTAAAATAAATAAGTTTATTTTAATTGCTAGAGAAAAAATTTTGAAATTGGAAAATTTTGATTTTCCGCTTTCCGCTGCGTTACCCAGTAATACCCCTATAAAACCCCAACAACTATAACTCGTCCACTAAGGTCGCCTAAGTGTTTAAAGGCTTGTTGTATACGCTAAATGCAATTGTGATCCCTTCGAAAGTGGCTTAGTTAATTTAGTTATTTTTAGTTATTTAGTTTTTATTTAAACTTTTGCTCGGGACTAGCAAAATCTTAAGTTTGAGAGTGTTTGATAAGTGCGGTTTATACCCACTTATTTCTGCATTCTGAGCTTACTATTTTATTAGATTTTGTGTCATTTAATGTATTTTGTAATTTGTTTTATGTCTTATTGATAGGAAGCATTAGAGCATGGATTTTGGGGCGAATGAACTTATTTTAGGACATTACAGACACAACGAAAGCACGCGGGAAGGCTAATTGCGCAGAAAACACTCATCCTGAAAAATGAGATTGCCACCACTTATGGCGTTGTAACGCCCCATCGGGATGAACCCTTAAAAATTCCTGAGGATTTGGCATCGCGATGCTGCGGTAAAGTTCCAGAAATATCAGTTTTCAGTATTCTACATGCACAAGGACTCCATAATTTTCCTATAAATATAGAGGCTCGTCCAAAACCTTAGGGAGAAGAAAAATACACAACTTAAGAGTTCTAAACACTTATTTTAGAGAGATTCAATGAGGAGGATTGAAGAGCGACAAGAGGAGACGAAGGCGGTGACGTCCGAAGATGAAGGGATTCGATTCGGTTTTATCATCTAGTTTCATTTTCAAACTCTAATAATTTCTAATATATTCATGACCCTATCTTTGGTCAAAAAATTTAAGAATGAAATTATTAACAAAAAAATTAAGAATAAAAGTATTAACATACTAATAAAAAGAAAACATAAAGTAAAATTAAAAGAAAAATGCAAATCTTTTTATAAAAATATATAATTTTTTAATTATAACGGTTCGGTTCGGTTTAACAGGTGCGGTTCGGTTTAGCATCTGAACCGAACCGTAAACCGTTTGGGGTGGGCCAATCCGAACCGCAAACCGAACCGTTAGAAAACAAAACCGTAAATTCGATCCAGTTTGGTTCGGTTTGCGGTTTGGTTCGGTTCGGTCGGCTTTTTTACCCACCCCTAATAATGGTTCCTTTGCTGAATCTTATAATTTCCAACCCAATGACTCCAAGGAATGTTTCTTTTGCTGAATCTTATTCCTTTGATTACAGAGTACCAAATGTCCAAGCATTATATGTCTGAACGCAAACAGCCACAAATCTTGTTCACATTTGAAGTGAGAAACTGAAAAGTAAAAATAATATTGTATATGTCTCCATAACAGCTCTACATCTTTAAAGATGACATTGAGTTTAGTCCAAAATTTGTATTATAATTAGAATGACTTTGTATTATAATTAAGTTGTGTAACAGCATACAACTGGAATCCATATACAGGTATTATATAAATGTATAATGAATTCTCTATCGACCTTGCAGTGCAGTTATGGTTACTGAATTTACAGTATGTGGAGCAAGCTCCATCGATTTTGCAGGAGAGCTTCTTTCAATGAAGAAACCAGGCTGTTTAGGTTCAGGCAAAGCAGTTCCTATGTTTGCCAACATTAAAACTACAGATGACATGGCTGGTCTGTCCGCCACAAACTGTTGAACACATAGTAAACCTACTTGAACACATTGTACAACTTGAGATTCAACACATGAATACTCTAAACACGGATCTAGTAGTTCCAAGGCTCTTCCTTCATTCCACAGCAACCACGCCTGCATAATAGAAATCTATTATTCTCCAAGATTGAGAGCGACAGAGCGAAAAAGAATATGGTTTAACTTGCTTCTACTTACGTGTCCAAGAAGGCTATGGTGATGAGCAGGATGAGAGAACCCTCTGTTCTTTTTGCCACTTACTATCTCCAACAGAAGCACGCCGAAGCTAAAAACATCTGATTTTATTGAAAAAGTTCCATCAATTGCATACTCTGGCGACATATAGCCACTGCACGAAAGTATCAATTATAAGTTCTTTGACAGGCCCAAAAAAAAAAAAAAAAAAAACCAAGGACTTGTGTTATATAATTCGATAGAAACTTACTATGTTCCCATTATCCTATTTGTTTTTACTTCCTCATCATCAGCTATAAAAATCCTTGCCAAGCCAAAATCTGAAATTTTGGGGTTCAGGTCATTGTCCAGTAAAATGTTGTTGGCTTTTAGATCCCTGTGAATTATTTGAACTTTAGAATCTTGATGGAGATAGAGAAGTCCTCTGGCAATCCCCATAACAATGTCAAACCGCTTTTTCCAAGCCAATAATGGAGCTTTCTTTTCATCTGCAAACCATTTCCACTGATTGTAAATGTCATACTTAGATCATAACCCACTGGACTGACTAGCTAGATACTTAAAAGGGGCAAAAGAGTCAAACCGAAAATAAAATAATCCAAGCTTTTATTCTTCATGTATTCGTAGATCAATATCCTTTCCTCGCCTTGAATACAGCTTCCCAAAACTGCTACAAGATTCTTGTGTTGAAGTTTGGCAAGTAAAATTGCTTCATTCCTGAACTCTTCATTACCTTGCCTGGAATTCTTTGACAGCTTTTTTATTGCAATTTCCTTTCCAGTACAAAGATTTCCCTGCGTTTTTTTACGTATGCACTTTTAAATGAGCTGCTAAAGTCACAGAAAAAGCCTGCATTTTTTTTAGGGTTATTTACGTTTCACTACTAAAGTTATGATCAAATAACAATTGGGTACTATGAATATTAACATATTACATTTTACTACTAAACTTATAAAAATTTAACATTTTACTACTTTTCCATCCAAACCGTTAGTTGACCATGACATCATATTGACATCTTAAGGATAAAAGAGTCTTAACACACACATTATTATAAATTATAAATATTATAATCAACGGTGGTAATCGTACGGCTGAATATTGGAAATAATGATTTTGAGTATATCTCTTTTATCGTTATACTTTAAAGTATTTTGGTTATTATGAGAATTTTAATTATTAAATTATTTGGTAAATTAAATTCTTTATTTTATTGGGTTATATGGATAATTTAGAGATTGAAGTATTTTTATAAATGTGATTGTTGATTGTATTTCTTTTAGTGTTATTTATAAGATTTAGATATGTTTTTTAAATGGTATAATTATAATTTTCACTTTTATTTTATTTGGAAGATAAAACAATCTTTTTAAAGGTCAACTGACGGTCAACTAACGGTTTGGATGGAAAAGTAGTAAAATGTTAAATTTTTATAAGTTTAGTAGTAAAATGTAATATGTTAATATTCATAGTACCCAATTGTTATTGATCATAACTTTTGTAGTAAAACGTAAATAACCCTTTTTTTTACTAACAATATGCATCAAAGGACTAAAGTCCTTTTCAATGACCATTGGAAAAGATGTAAAGAAGAGTGATACCTTGTAAACAAGGCCAAAGCCACCAGATCCAATTAAGTTTTCTTCAGAGAAATTGTTAGTAGCAGTCATAATGGTAGACAGATCAAACAGAGGTACTTCAAGGTCCTCCATCCCGCTATCCTGGGCTGCTAAATGTTGGACTGATTTAACAAGAAGCTGCATTTTAGTAATAGCATCTTTCCAATATGTTTGTCAATGGCGAGATGCTTCTGCATTAAGAAACAGCAAGAATGGATGAAGAGTATTACCTCTTGTCTGTGTTTTCTTCCAAATTATGTACGAAACCAGGCCCAAGATAAACATGCCAGAAATACTTGTAGTGACGAATAAGATTATCTTTCGTTTCTTCTCAATCAAATGTGATTCTAGAACAGACAAAAAAAAAATGATGAAAAATTCGCAAACAGTGGCTTAAACATAACGTTTCCTTGTTTGGAATCGATTTGATATTTGATTTTTCTATCCTTTCCCTTCTTTGTCCCGCGTCAACATACTTCTCTAAGAAGAGAAATGAGTACGAAAATAAGAAAGGCGGAAAAAAAAAAAAATTCAATACCTTGCATCTGATCGTCTTCAGGGTGTTTTCTGACTTCATTCAAGTAAACAAAAAACATTAAACTGCATATGCCTCCATTACTTGCTTTAGGATTGCTATATGATCTACAAGAGAGATGATTCAAGCAATCAGCTTGAAACTCCTTTACATAATTCATACTCGTATAGTGTGAAACCTTTCTAATCCCAGCAAGCTGCAAAAATAAGTCTCCACTCTTGCAATCTAATGAAAAACTTGTAATACATAATCGGGGCAATTCACTAGTGGCTAACAGCCTAATGAGTGGATCAATATAAGGATTTCCTCGAGTTGCAACCCACACAACTCTATCTGGGAGCGTCTCAGTCTTCTCGCACCATATTCCCAGGTACATACTATTTGAGTTTGTTGGGGAGAAGAAGCCTAGCTCATAGCTTTGGGACAATAAATTTAATTTCTTATCATCATGGATAAATATTTCTGGGCTTACAGTATTAGCTGCTAATGACAACTCAATGCTTGTTAGAAGGATGAAAGAGCTAAAGAAGCAAAATGAAAAAATGCTCTCCATTGTCACTTCTACAAGAACCAAGAAGCAAATATCTCATCTACTTATCGTAGTTGCTGCTTTGGGGGATCAGTGCTTATTGGCAAACAAGTAAAAAAATAAAAGCCAAAGTCATTGTGATTTCAAAACCTACACACGTTTTTCATCTGTCTATTATTAGCATGGTATGATGTAGGGGTGGCAATTTGGGTCAGGATTCGTTTATTCGTTCGATTCGATTTGCTTTAAAGCGAATAAGGATTTGAAAAAATGAATTCATTTAATAAATGGGTCAACTCGATTTGATTCGTTTATTAAACGAATCGAATACGAATTTAAACTCATTGATTCGTTTATTCGTTTAGGATTCGTTTTATTATTTTTATTTACTAGTTTTTGTTATTTTTCAATTAAGATTCGAGAAATTATAGCTAATTACCATAGAAAAAGTAATATTTTCGATATTTGGTGAGATATTTTTAGTAAATGTATTAATTACATATTTCATATGTATATATTTATGAAGAATTAATGTAAATCAAGTGTGATAAATTATTTTATTAAATAATATCATGACTAAACGAATATTCATATTCAATTCGTTTAATAAACGAATCGAATACAAATTCATCACATTAAAATGAAATGATCTGAGCCGCCAATTAAGCCACATAAACGATTATTTTATGAGCCGCCAATTAATCCATCACTGTCACATCCCGATATTTCCGAGCATGTGATGGGCAGGTGACTGCTTAGCCATCACCCGAACCCCTGAGATACACTGCTAGCTGTACTGAAATGACTGACTCACAATACACAATCTTATACACAAACACATCATAACTCAAATGCATATATATTTCTCATCTCAATTTTGTACACATGAAAATCACATACAACTGACATAATACTTGACACATTTACAAGGTCTTATGGCTTATCTTGGCATCATCTTGCACTAATGATTGGGCCCGACTCTGAACTGACGCCCATGGTGTGTAATGACTGCTGCTGGGTCCCCGACTTCTCCAAGCAATGCCTAATTAACTGAAACATAGTATAAGAGAGTGTTATAGTAATGAATTAAGACAACATAAATATTAAGCTGGGAATTCAATGAGGTAATTGAAATCTGAATACATGACATAAAGATCTGAAACATAATCTAACTGATAACTAGGTACATGACTGAACCTAGTTTTACTATTCTGAGCTGTTGCCCTGAACCTGACCTGGAGCTATCATATGTTTTCTGTCATGGCCTAAATGTTGTATGGTGACTTGAGTCTGCATGAACTATACTTAGCTGTCTGAGCTGAGAACTAACTATTGACATTCTAATTTGTTAACTTGGGCTGAACCGATGTGATCTAACTTGAACTATATGAACTGAACTTGATTCTGAAATCTACATGACCTATACTGGATCTACCTGTAATGAAAGCTGCCTACTGAATATGACTTAATCCTAACTGACTTCTTCTGAATTACCTGAATTGAAAGTGCATGCGTTGAATCTGTAATTTAAATTGAAACTGCATGACTAGTCGCTGAACACTTAAACTGAATATGCTTGAACTGAACATGAAATGCATAAACCATATCTGCCTCTTTGATTTGTAAATATCTGAGCTGAATCTAAATACTAACTAACATACATGTGTTATTCATGATTACCTAACTGAGGGTGCATGAGTTAATATGCTGGCTGCATAAACTGAAAACTGCATGTGGACCATGATCATGAAATTAATGCATGCTATAACCAACCACTCATACCCGTGGCAAAAGCCATCCCAAACCAGTGGTGGCTTGGTTCTAATCTAACCCGTACATGAATCATGAAATTTGGGATTGACTACATGAATCACAACCTACAAACCTGAAACTATCTTGAGATAAAATGCTATATACTGAATTGAGTCTGAATGACCTAAATCAACATTCTACATGAGCTAGACATGACTATCGGAAAGCATGACATGCATAACTGAAGTTGTAATGCAACATAACATGGATGCATTACTTTTAAGAATGTAATTAATTATGAAAGCATAAAATTCATATCTGAAAATCGATATTAAATCAACAGTGATGTAAAAAAACTGCTTCTGAACTCATAAAATATAAACTTGATTCCTTCTCAAAAATCTATGTAGAAATTATGTGAAAATCTGAAATCTCAAGTAACTAGAAAATTTGTAGAAAGCCTGAACTCATAAAAATATAACCTGTGTTAATTCTCAAAAATCTCTGCAATTCTTATAAAACAGTTGCTTATGAAACTCTTTCTTAAAACATCTTTTCTGTAAGTCTGTCTTTGAAAATCTGAGTGTCTGCTGAAAACCTGACGCATGAGGGCATAACGTATCGTCGTCCCCCTCATACGCCTAACTAGAGCCATGAGTGCAAATCCATGACATTGGGGCGTTACGTATCACCGTCCCCCAAAGCATGCCACTACTTGTCCCTGAAACTAGGGTCTAGGGGCGTTACGTATCACCGTCCTCATAGCCATGAAATCTGGTGGTCTTGGGGCGTTACGTATCCCCGTTCCCCAAGCCAAAATCTAGAGCCGGGGTGCGGATCTATGCTACCCTCCAGACTCTGAATCTAGGATCTAAGGGCATCCGTCATCCCTAGTCCTGAACTGCGTGTGCACACGATATCTGAATCCGTCAATTCCATATTTGGGTCAAGTTACATACTGAGGTGGATTTTTCCCCCATGCCTCCAAATCCAAAGAAAATCATAAAAGAACTTATTTTAAAATATCAAAAGCATAATAACATGTCATAATCTTGAAAACTGAAAAAAAAAATGAGTTCTGAAAACAGACATGTATGATTCATTACTAGCTTGAGACTAATAAGTCTAATTTGAAAACACAATTGGCGGAGATGCTGAATTCTTGAACTGCAAGTTCTATACACTGTGAATTATGAAGAGCTAAATCTGATACATGTTGCGACATGGGACATATATGTAAAAGACATGGCATAACTGAACTTAAAAACTAAGAACTGAATATCTAAGTTGTGATATATAGTCTGACACATGAACTGAAAACTTGAATGGCTACATAACCTGAATACATAGAACAAATACCAAAACTTAAGTTAAAAATTAAAGGCATGAACGATATCAAATGACTTAAGCTGAATTAACATACCTGAAGGCATAAGAGAATTTTTAAACTAAGTACAAGAAACTGATTGCACAAGTTTAGAGATAGCATCAAACAGATAATAAAAAATAAATGATAGCATCCACTCATAGACTGAGGCTCCATCGCCAGTGTGCTGGAATGCTGCTAAAGGATTTCCTGCAAGATGCTAACTGAACTTTCATGAGGATTGAGCTTGGAGTCTTCAAAGTTGTATGACAAAAATGATAACTTGTGAAGAAAATGAAGAAGGCGGCGTGAAGTTTTCAAATTCGTGGCTTCTCTTCCCATTTTGAGAGATGATGAACATTTATTGCTATTTATAGCAAGAACGGGCTGATTTTAATTGAAGGGAGTGGCTTAGATTGTGCAAGTGGCAAAAATATATGGGCAGTCCACGTTTTTACTGTAGCATTCACGAAAATAGGTATTTTAAACTTGATTCTGAACAGAATTTGGGAAAATGTCCAACGCAAAAGTTGTAGATCTCAGTCTGAGTGTTCTGACGATATAAAATTCATCAAAATCGGAGATCGTATAAGAAAATTAAGGCTGAAATAAGAAATATTGTCGATTGACTCCGGTCAGCTATAAAGGGAGGCTGAAACTGTAAATTTATCTAAAACCTCCGGAAGAGATTCCTAAGGTATGAAACCTATTTTTATGTTATTTTATGAGTTCTAAGATGTTATGCATGATGCTTTACTATGCCGAATATGACCGGTCTGACCGGGGTGTTACAATCACATTATGAATCCATCACATTAAAATTATTATATAAATATATATATATATATTAGATGTTGCTCATATCCATCACATTAAAAAATTTATCGCATGATCTACCATTACCATTTTCAAAAAGATTTTAGAATTCTGTCTTTTAATTTATTTGGTAACTTACAATTGATATTTGAAAATGATTTTGTTATTTGATTTGTTTGGTAAACTATAATTACCAATTTTATATAGATTATATAATGAAATGATTATTTATCAGCCATTAGATTAAAATGAAATGATATGAGTCGTCAATTAAGCCACATAAAAATAGTATTTGGATACATTATTTCTCTTAATCTTAACCATTGGCTGTATTCTTTTTCATTATATATATATATATATATATATATATAATATATATATATATCCTACCACTCGTCACGTTTGATTATGAAAAAAATAATTTCAATTTAAAAAATTATATTAAAAAAATAAATACTAATCTAATTGAATTCAATTTTTTTACTATTTTAATTGAAATCTATTCAAAATGAAATCAAAATCTATAATTTTATACAAATATAAAAATATAAAACCAATTTATATTTTTAAATAAAAAATAATCTAATTGAATTTGAAATCTCCCACTATTCTAATTAAGTTTAATTTAAAAAATTATATTAAAAAAGATAATTATGAATTTAATTGAATTCAAAATCATTCATTATTCAATTGAAATCAAAATCTATAATTATATAAAAATAATAATAATAATAATAATAATATAATAATAATAATAATAAAAAATAAAAAAACAACAAATAATAATCTAATTGATTTCAATCTTGTCACGCGTATTACATTATTGAAGATACATTATGCATGTTAATGATCTAATTGATTCGTTCATATTAGCAGCTTTGAATAATTCAGAAGACGCTTTTTCTTTTTGGTCAAGCTTGGCTTCTCCATGTGTAACATGCACTAAATTTTCGAGTGTTACAGCAAAAAAGTATAAAGTTTATTTTAATAGATTATTTTAGGAGGTGGTATATCATGTGTTGGGTATATATGTCATCTCTCTCACAGCAGGCGGGCCCCGCACAATTACGGGACCCGCCTGCTGTGAGAGAGATGACATATACCTGACACATAATATAATTTTCGCATTCTTAGAGCACTTCCCCAAGAGTTAGAAACTCGTTATTTTCAAAAGTAAAGAGCACATCAGAACATTTACGGACAATTCTCAGAATTTAGAGTTTAGATCATGGAATTTACGTACAGTGCTTCCAAATTATAAAAAGTTACAACATTGACCGAAATTATAACACCTAGAACTCCAGTGTCACCAAAAGGACAATGTTGAAACCACGTTTATGTGGATTAGATATCAAAAATGGTAATGATATTTATACCCAAAAAAAAAAAAAACAATTCCACAAAAATTTATAGAAAAACATTAAAAAAAACAATATATATATATACACCACACTTACTTTTTTGAAACGTTAGAAATATCGCCGTCAAATCACCACATTTAAACTTAAACAGTACAGATAAAACTCACAGAGTACCACGAACCCACTAAAAAAAAGTGCACTCCCTGCCCCCACACAGACAAACTCAAAGTTCCAAATCATCATACTAACTTCAACAAGCATACGTAAAAACACCTTAGAACCCAAAAAAAAAAAACAAAAAATGCACAGAAACATTCACACGAATCACGATCATTTAATCAAACAAATTAGTCCATTATTTTCCAATACATTTTAACAAGATTTGAATCGACTTCTAACCTAGCCAAAGCATACACTAAACAAATAAAGTTCAGATTTCAGAACATGATTAGAGGCAGAAATTACTTACCAATTGACCCAAATATGAGTTGAGGAAGATGAGAAAAATATTTAAAATTGGACCTTAAAAACCGCCGCTGTCTCCGCGAGTTTAGTCGTTTAGGACAACCCCAATTCAAAAGCAAGATTTGCATCAAATATTGCATCATTTTAGACACCCTTCTCCCACCTACTATTTCAAATTTTACTCTGAAAATTATTCTCTAAAATATTTATTTTTATTATTTCTATTTCATCCATTATTTAATATAATAATACAATAATAAAATAATATGTTTTACTATTTCGTTGCAATAAAAATAATTAAAAATTAAATTAAGTTAATTTATTGCGTTTATTATATTGAAAAACGTACATTACATTAAAAAAAATAAAATAAATAAAAATATATATTAATCAAAAGTTAATTATGCGAATTAAAATATTCATTATATAAATGATCAATCAATACATTTCAGAGTACAATATGAACATATTTATCCTTGATTTTGTCTATACCGAGTTGAAACTCTTAAAATCAAATATCTTCATCTCCTACCCTCTTGACTTCTTCAGTTAGTAGTTCTATATCATTTGCAATTGGGGCATCATCATCACGTTCATCCGCAATTATCATGTTGTGCATAAAAATACACACAATCATTATATTGTGAAATATATTTTTTCGTAAAAAACGTGTTGATCATGCAACAATTGCAAATCGTGATTTGAGAATTCCAAATACACATTCTACGTCTTTCCTACTTTTTTCTTGTTTCATTGCAAATAATGCCATCATACCACGTGGTTCATAAATAGTTTGCATTACCATAGATTATTTTGGGTATATATCATCAGCCAAATAATAACTTATATTATATTCTTTTCTTCCAATAACATAATGAGCATGAGGAGTAATACCTTCAGGAAGATTGGAAAATAAATGGAATGTCTCCAATACATTAATGTCAATATTTGAACCTGATAAACTAAAAATATGCATGTTATATCTAAAATTCATAATCAGCTATCACCTCAAGAATAATAGTTGAGGATACACTGCGACTTGCATATTGTCATGCACATCCCTGTCACATCCCAGTATTTCCAAGACATGAATGGCATAAGACACTAATACCAGCTCCCTGATTCTCTAACGTGAACATGCATAATTTATCATGAGCTAACTATAACACGTACTTGTGCTATCGACAACACATCAATACATTAATTTCCAGAATATATGCATGATTATCATATGATACACATGAAATATGTAATGTAAGAATGTGTGTGTGTGTATTATGTACCATACGTGTGACACTACTTAGCCTCACGACCTATCATGAAATTTGTACAAAAACTTGGACCCATGAACATGCATTTCTAAGACTGCAGTTGGTATTCATCTCCTCCGAGTTAAGAATCTTGAAAAAATGGAGTCAATGCAAATAATAGCCATCAACAGATCTTGTATAAAAAAAAATGAGAGAGTGTGGGGGGGGGGGGGGGGGGGAGTAAGTCATTTTAATGACCTATCGAATGAACACTGAAAATTAAAAACAACAACAAAAATATGTTAATCTGGAAAATAGTTGAATTGTACTTAAACACTCAATTTCTTGAAAACGTAATTATCTGAATTTAAAGCTTGTATATAAAACACGTATTGGTAAATACTATCATGAAAAATCTCACTAGTATCATGACCTAGGGGCGTGAAACCTACTTAGCATGACCTAGAACCGCATAAGCAATGGATCATTAGCATGAACATTAAAGTGCCTATGGCAGTAGTCTTGGGACTATTAGGCATGCTAAGTTGAGCGAACCTGGATACTATATATGAGGGGACAATACTCTACTAGTGGTTTGAAAGTATTTTACTACTTATATAAATACCATGTAACATAAACTTGTAAAAAATAATCGTATGACATGATAAATCACGTAAATATATCTTGAAAATATGGGTAAATCATGTTAAGTTGGAAATATCATACATGTTGAATGTGTAACTGTTATAAATACACTTGAAATCATGATCTTGAAAATATGTTAAGACGAGATCATATTCGTATAAATTTGAAATCTAACATGATAATAAACTTAAAAATCAATTTGTAAAAAATTTAAAGTTTAAAAAACATGGAAAAATATAGCATTCACTCACAGAGCTGACCTCAAATCCTACTGATCATGCTAGCGTATAGAACTGGCTGGGACTTCTTCTATGGAACTGGATGGGACTTCATGCGTGGAACTGATAGGATCTATAAATGTATGATCGAAATACGATTAGTATGTTATGATACTCATGATTTTAAAATGTTCGTGCAATGATATGTGTATCTATGCTGATAATGGAACCTAAGATGTTATCTGACATCCTATGACTTGTTTTGGAACAAATTTGAAATATATCCTAAATTTGGCACTTTGCCACAACGCAAGGTGGTGCGCGTCATGACTCCAATCCTGAATTTGCTCATGTCGCAATGTGCACTAGGTGTAAGTTAGGTCAAAATGCTCATTGTAATATCCCGAATTTTTTGGAGTAGTTCTAAAATATTTTCGAATTAAAGTTAAAGATTTGGAACGAGATGGTATTCGAAAATCATAGATTATGTGTTGGAAAATAGAATGAAACATTTTAAAGTGAACCTTCGTCATGTTGGAAAATGCGTCGTTCTAAGAATCGGTTACGCGATTTCCGATTATATCATTATACGTGTAAAAGTTTCTTGTTTCGACTATACAAATTTAAAACAAACTCCGATTAAACTGATTCATGAACCATCAGACTCATTTTTTCGAGACGAACAACTTTCATGTTGAACACTTTCCAAAATTTACATCAGAATGACTTCCAAAATATGAATTTCCGAGAAAGCCCTATGAAAGGGACCTAATTGCAATTTTCGGGGGTCTTAATGTAAATTTCAGAAATTTTCTTATAAATACCCTATATTTTTCAGAAATTGTAAAAAATGTTAGAATTTCCCCATCTCCCCAAAACGCCTCCCCCCCCCCCCCCGTCTCCAAAAAAATGAAGAAGCCACTGCTAGCTTGTGCCGGCGGCCAGTCGGCCAAGGCCAACCGTTGCGACGGCATTAGGAGGGGCGTCTGGCCACCCTGCATCCAACGGTGGTCGGCGGCAGCCCCAACACACCGGTGAACGGTGAGAGAATATAGATATATGAGCGTAGAGAATTTTCCGATCCCGACTCATCGCTTTGTTTCACGGCCCGAGCCACCCGTCAAATCGAAGCTCTCGGAGAGTACTACAAAATGGCAGCGATGATTTTTCCGATCCGCGCTCAGTTGCATGCGAAACGAAGGAGGAAGATTCAGATGAATAGTGACTACGGTGAACAGTATATCCGATCAGAAATATGTCGATTCCAGTACGTTCGTGTGATCGTTTGGAGTCCGTATATGCCATCGAAATCTCGGTAAGACCTCCCGGTAAAAACTCACAAATTTCAAGTTTTTCGTTAAATATTCGGAAATATCCAGTAGCTTTGTAGAGTAGTGTAATGATATAAATTGAATTATTTGAGTATGAGTATATTGAATATGTGAATTTGGTAGAATTCGAGTGAAAACGGAACGGGTTTTTATCGATCCGATAGAATATGCAAGTTTTTCAGTAAAAGTGGGTTTTTACATATAATGATGTGTTTTGATTTTAATGATAGTTATGAGTTATATATGATATTACGAACATGTTTGGATATATCCAGGTAGGTTCGGAGGGTTCAAGACCATTCCGTAGCATTTGCGGAAATTTTTTCAGAAGATTTCCAAAAAAAATACGTAAACTGAGAATTTAAGTTAATTGATGACTTCGATTAGTTTATAATGATGTTTTAAGATTACTGAAACTGAAAGTATTGAAATCTGACTTGATTTGGTTATTCCGGAAAGATCCGAGATTTTGTCGTAGTTTAGTCGAGAACTCTGTAGGTCGTGATTCTAACGATGCTTCGCCATTTGTTTTGGCAGACTTGACTAGAACCTGGAGTGCTCGCGAAGCCAGGTAAGTAACCCATGCGAAGAGAACTCAGATTGGTGAATTCATATTTTGATTACACACACACATATGTAAATGATTGACATGTTAGGTTAAAAGAGTATAGTTAAGGCATATTCTTGGGAACAAAGTTCGAGATTACGTATGGCTAGAATAATCGACTACCACAGGTATGGATCCTTGTTATTGATATGATAAGAAGTGAGACATGAAATGATCTTAATGTTTATGTGTATGTATGGATGTATGAAAGTGTATGAATTGGTAATAATATGTATACGTGTATGTAAATGTATGAGCATGTATAAGTATATGTATAAGCATATGTATAAGTATAAGTATATAAGCGTGTATTTGTATATGTATGAGATGATAGTATATATATGATTTGGGTATAAAAGATCGGTAAATGAGATAAATTATGACTTCAACATATGTATTAACATAGTTATGTGGGCATTATCTAATGGCAAGCTCATCTGAGAACACAATGTCAAATGTGCCAACCCAATAGAGCGACCATAATATCGGTTCATGGAGAATAGAAGTTAAGTCTCGTTCCCCGGATGTTTTCAAAATTCATTTTCATTTAGACGTTGCTGATGAAGGTTCAAGAGCAGTATGCAACCATTATGGGGTTTCTTATAAATTTTCTGGTGGATACGGCTATATGATCAAGCACCTAGAAAGACATCATGCGGTTGAACTTGGACTTGATACGACGCAAACTCAGATAGCCAGGTACGCATCATCTAGTAGAGGTACGAGTACTTTAGATTTATTTAAATATTCTGATGCTAAAAATGGAGAAGAATTTGCTAAATTAACTTGTATGACACATCTTTCTTTAAGTTTTGGTGAAAAAATTACTTTTACGAATTACGTTCAAAATGCTTTAAATCTTGTTGCTTGTAGAATGACTAGAAATACAACAAAACGTCAAATTTTTAAATTATACAAAGATAGTAAAATTATTTTAAATGAAATATTTAGAGATATTAAAGGACGTCTATCTATTTGTTATGATATTTAGAGTGACCATTGGCGAACACACTCATACATGGGTGTGACTTGTCATTGGATTGATGCATCATGGAACATGGAAAAATGACTTATTGCATTTAGAGTTTTTGATGAACAACATACTGCACAAAATATTTATAGAATGATTAAAGTAATTTTTGATGAATATGGTTTATTAGGTAAAATTTTAACAGTTGGATTTGATAATTCATCTGCAAATACTGCATCAATCAATGATTTAATACAAATATGCGAACTAAATTTAGGGGGTCATTTTTTTCATGTTCGTTGCACATGTCATGTCCTTAATTTATGTGTTCAAGATGGTTTGGAAAAATTAGCACATTTCATTGAGCCTATTAAAAAAGCATTTAATTGTATTTGGTCTTATTCTCAAGTTAGGAGAGAATGGGCCAAGTTTTGTAAATTTAATGGTATTAAACCGATAACATTTTCACGAGATGTTCCAACACGTTGGAATTCAACTTATTTTCTTTTATGTCAAGCTTTGCAATACAAAGATGCATTATGTAGTTTTTTTTTCTCAAAATGTTCAACATATCACACTTTTTCCTAGTCAATGGGAAGTTTGTGAAAAAAAATTAGAGATTTTAAAATTGTTTAATGATGCTACACTAATTTTTAGCGGAGTTTATTATCCTATGGCACATTTATTTATTCTTGAAAGTTTGAATATTGTTGGAACTCTCGATGAGCATGTTGATAGTAGTGATCCTAATGATATTGTTTTGTTAGAAGCTATTAATGTTATGAAACGAAAATGGTTGAATTATTTTAGAGACACTCCTTTACTTTATCTTATTGCTGCTGTTTTTTATCCTAAATTTTAATTAGAATGTTTGAATAGTTTTACCCGCTTACTATGAATATTTAGGAATAACCAATGAAGTTGATATTACAAGAATAATAGTTAAAATAAAAAACGACTTAATAGAGTTATTTAATGAATATATCATAAGATATAACTTGCAATCAGTAGGATAATCTAGTAGTAGCGAACTGAACCGAACCGCCGGCCACCTCTAACTGCAGGTACAATATGTACAAACTCATTTATTTTTTATCATGTATTGCTCCACTTGTTTATGAGTTGATTCAAGGAATAATGCTATTATAAAAAATTACACAATATAAGAAAAATGACATGATTATAATCTTTTTCAAATAATCCATTACATATTTATAAAAATGATTTCAAATTTTTTGAATAAAATAATAAAACCGCCCCAACCATCTGCTAGTTTTTAGCATTTTTTAAAACATTATAAAATAACGCGGGTTAGGACACTCTCTTGGAGCGCCAACATCCCCAACCAGCGCCAGAAATGACGCTAATTGGGGTTGCCATTAGGATTTGACAAGTGATGGTTAATGTAATATTTTTATTGTTCTTGAGGTTGGGTTGAGTTATTATGAGTTCATGATTTCATATTAGCTAACCCAACCCAACCGGATTTATAGGGTTGGGTTGGATTTGTGGGTTTACATATTCATAATTTGTATAATTTTACTTTTAAAAATTACATTGTAATGCCTAATCCAATCCACATGGGTCGAATTGATGAAGACCAAAAAGACTGATATCAATAATCAAGATAGAAACACTTGCAGATAATGTCCGGTCCGAGCATTTAAGAGCCTAGGCATGTGCTATCTAATCTATTTAGGGGTGGCAATTTGGATCAGAATTCGTTTATTCGTTCGATTCGATTCGCTTTAAAGCGAATACGGGTTTGAAAAAATAGATTCGTTTAATAAATGAGTCAATTCGATTCGATTCGTTTATTAAACGAATCGAATACGAATTTAAGTTTATTGATTCGTTTATTCGTTTAGGATTCGTTTTCTTATTTTTAATTACTAGTTCTTGTTAATTTTCAATTAAGATTCGAGAAATTATAACTAATTATTATAGAAAAAGTAATATTTTTGATATTTGGTGAGATATTTTTAATAAATATATTAATTACATATTTCATATGTATATATTTATGAAGAAATAATGTGAATCAAGTGTAGTAAATTATTTTATTAAATAATATCATTGACTAAACGAATAAACGAATATTCGTATTCGATTCGTTTAATAAACGAATCGAATACGAATCCTGATATTAGGATTCGTTTAATAAACGAATCGAATACGAATCCATCACATTTTGATTCGATTCGTTTAGGATTCGATACAAATTTGATTCGTTGATTCGTTTTTCCACGCCTAAATCTATTATGTGGGCTTAATTATTTAGATAGTTATTTTGTCTATTTATCTCTTAATGTAACATGAGCTGAACCATCGACTTATTTATATAAACCCATATGCTTTATCATTATTTAATGTATTTTAGGCTTAAATAAAGTAGTTGGGAGTGTGGCCCATGAGTTTATTGTTGTTTTATATGTATTGTAATTCACTTTATTAATATGCATAATTCAAGTAAATTAATAAAAAAAAATAATAATCAATCAATCCTAAAATCAATACATATTTAAGGATTTAAAAAAACCTGTAAAATATTCTGTAGATTTAGATAATACCAAGCCGAGTTGTTTCTCCGTCCTTAAGAACTTATTAGTGCCGCCTCAGTGTTTTACGGATTTCTTGCGGCTAACGTTCTCCCATGATAACTTGGTTGCTTCTTGTAGAAGGGGCACTCATTTCTTCATGAACCTGAACTTAAACAAAATGGTTGAACTCTCTCAAATATGGAAAAATCTTAAACTTTCTAATATGACTTTCTATAAGAGAATTAATGGAGTAAATTGAATGACTAAAATGAGAACCCTATGTTCTTATTTATAAACATAGAGGTTTGTCTTCTAAATGTACCATTATGTCAAAGTGTACACCCCTTTAGGAGTCATGACCCTCCAATGAAGCATTTCAACTCTAAAGGTCATGTCATTTCCTAAAAAAGGACCATGTTTATTCATTTCTATATATGTGTGTACATTTTCATATTTAGGAAATATACTACAATCCCCCATAATTTTTTAAATATCAATGCAGACACTTGAGAGAGTTTCCGTGAAATAAAGCTGCATCGAAATAGGTAGATTTCACCTTTATCATTTCCTAGTGAATGGCAATTGGATTTACTTAGCGAACCAGTGACCTATAGTCTTGAATTGTTCCACCGTTGATGTAAACCAAGACAATTGCCAACACACAGCTTTACCTCGACCATTTCCCGTTCTACGGTTGTGTTCAGTTTGACCATGGACATCGGTCTTAGATTCATCAAGTACTTTAGAGAATTCAGTTTTTATAAATTCTCATGGAAGCGGTCTCACTTATTACTTGAAATATGCGATCTACTATAAAGAGATAATCTTCCTTTACTCACATTATGACTCTTCTCCTAATATAGTGATCATTAAAAGCCTTAGCTTATCCTAACCTTGACTTACAGCACTCTGCGTCATTGTATGAATAGGAAAGAGTATACAAACAATGCTTGTTTTGAATTGTACAAAGTTTCAGTTGTCCCTTTTGAACCTAGATCTTGGGATCTCCAGTCAATTAGGTTGGATTTCCACAGTGACAATTCTTATTTTATAGGATTCAAGCGCATTCCCCTCGATGACTTTTCAACTTGCTCTCTAGGTAAAACTTTATTAAGTGGATCCACTAGGTTTTCGTTCGATTTGACATAATCTATTGAAATTATGCCTCTTGAGAGCAGTTGTCGTATGGTATTGTGTATGCGACGTATGTGTCGAGACTTACCATTATACATTGTATTTTAGGCTCTCTCAATAGCCGATTGACTATCACAATGTATGCTTATAATTGACACAGAGTTTGGCCAATTTGGAATATCTTCTAGGAAATTTCAAAGTCATTCATCTTCTTCTGCTGCTTTGTCTAATAGTATGAAGTCAGATTCCATAATAGACCGGGCAATATATGTTTTCCTTGAGGATTTTCATGACATGGGTGCACCACCAAGTGTGAAAATAAATCCACTCGTGGATTTAGAATCCAATGTATCAGATATCTAATTGGCATCATTGTATCCCTCTAGAACAGCAGGATATCTCTTATGATGCAAATCATATTTTGAAGTTTCTCTCAGATACCTCAAAACTCTTACTATGGTTTTCCGAGGGTTATGTCCTAGATTACTCGTATATCTACTAAGCCTGTTTACAACTTGAGCATATCTGGTCATGTTTTATTTGTGAAATACATCAGACTTCCGATGATTCTCAAATACTCTAATTGCAATATGCTTGAGCCAGTATTTTTTAATAAGCGAAGAGTTAGGTCCACATGAATTTTAGCCACATTTAGATCTCATTTATTATATTTCTCAAGTATCTTCTCAACATAATGAACCTGAGATAATATATACCTCTGTGATGTTTTAGAAATCATAATTCCTAATATCACATCAGCTACTCCTAAATCTTTCATATCAAATTTGTTGGTCAATATTTTCTTGATAGATTGAATCATCTCATGATTACTACCAACTATCAACATATAGTCTACGTAGAGACACACAATGACATATCATTTTTGAGTTGATTTAATGTATACACACTTATCACACTCATTGATTTTGAACCCACTTGACAATATCTCTTTGTCAAAATTTTCATGTCATTATTTAGGTGATTGTTTTAATCCGTATAAGGATTTTTTAAGTTTGCACACCTTGTGTTATTGTCCAGAAACATTGAAATATTTTGGTTGTTCCATGTAAATTTCCTCATCCAATTCACATTTAAGAATGTCGTGTTCACATCCATTTGATGTATTTCAATACCAAATATAGCTGCTATAACTATAAGAATTCTTAGTGAAGTGATACGAGCCACTGGTGAATAAATATCAAAATAGTCAATGTCTTCTGTTTGTCTATAACCTTTTATAACAAGTCTAGTCTTGTACTTATCTCTTATAACCCAAAGGAAGGTCAACAAACTCCCAAGTATGGTTTTGAGGGATAGAATCAATCTCACTATTAATAGCCTCTTTCCATAAAGGTGCCTCCGGAGAAGATATAGTTTCTTTATAGCTTGGAGGCTCATTTTCTAACAAATAAGTCGGAAAATCAGGTCCAAATGACTTAGACGTTCTTGCTCTTTTGCTACGTCTAGGTTCATTTTCCTCAACAATTTCATGTTGATCTGAATCTTGGTTAACTTGATCACTACTTGTAGCAGTATCAATGGTTCTTTTAAGAGACTATGTTCTTTATTTCTCTTTACAAGGAAATATCTTTTCAAAAATATTGCATTCATTGACTCAATTATCATATTTGGATTGATGTCAGGAATTTTGAACTTATGTACGAAGAATCGATACGCACTACTGTTATGAGCATATCGAATGAATATACAATCAACAGTTTTTGGTCATATTCTCACCTTCTTAGGTTTAGGAACCATCACTTTGGCAAGACACCCCTACACTTTCAGATATTTATAGGAAGGTGCATGACCTTTCCACAATTCATAAGGTGTCTTATCCAATCTTTTGTGAGGTAGCTTGTTCAGAAAATAATTAGCGGAAAGCAAGGCTTCCCCCCACAAGTTATGGGATAATCCATAGATTGTCAACATGGCATTCATTATTTCCTTCAACGTACGATTTTTACGTTCAACAATCCCATTTTGTTGAGGCAAATAAGGAGTTGTAGTTTCATGAATAATTTCATGATTGGAACAATATTCACCGAACGGTGACACATATTCATCTCCTCTATCACTCATGGTTATTTT
The DNA here is from genome assembly GCA_019454045.1 of Zanthoxylum bungeanum. Taxonomy (NCBI): domain Eukaryota; kingdom Viridiplantae; phylum Streptophyta; class Magnoliopsida; order Sapindales; family Rutaceae; genus Zanthoxylum; species Zanthoxylum bungeanum. The sequence continues at coordinate 251,756 of SKCR01001262.1, forward strand.
GATTTTCTTGCCAAGTTGACTTTCAACTTCGCTCTTGTAATGTATAAAGCTCTCAATAGCTTCATCTTTGCTCCTCAGTAAATAAACATAGTAGAATCTTGTGCTACCATCGATAAAAGTGACAAAGTATTTTTTACCGCATCTTGTTTGCACAATATTCATATAACACACAACGGTGTGTATAAGTTCCAAGGGTTCAGAACTTCTTTCTATAGAGTGAAATGAAACTCTATTCATTTTTGCTTCAACGCATGCTTCATATTTATATTGGTAATTTATTATAAATTTAGGTATAAGGTCTATGTTAATTAATTTACGTATTGTATCATAATTAGCATGCCATAACCATTCATGCCAAATATTTTAAGACTCAATAATATAAACGGAAGATGTCACTTTATTATTATCACTGTGTTGATTGACGGTCATTACATTGAACTTGAAAAGTCCCTCAGTGAGATATCATTTTTCCTACATAGATATCATTTTTGGTCAATACAAACTTGTCAGAAAAAAATACAAGCTTAAAATTATTCTTGTTATGGAGTGAACCCAAAATCAAGTTCTTCTGAATATCATGAACATGCAAAACATTCCTCAATGTAAGTTCTTTCACAGATGTCATCTTCAGAACCAATGTGCATTGTCCAACCACTCTAGAGGTAGACGAGTTTCCCATTCTAAGACGATCGCCACCATCGACCTTCTGATATGAGGAAAATATTTTACTGTCAGCACAGATATGACGAGTAGCCTCGGTGTCTACCTATCATTCTCTCGGATTCCCAACCAAGTTGGCTTCTGTTACAACTGCTGAGAGGTTCATCTCTGAGATCTCATCAGTTAGCTGCTCATCCTCAGTGACATGGGCCTTATTTTTCTTTTTCGTGCCCTTGTCCTGAGACTTTTTGTTTCTGCAGTCCTTTGCCATGTGACCGTTTTTCCCACAGATGTAGCACTTCCCCTTGAATTTCTTGTTTTTTTAAGAAGAATCAACTCCACTGTTCTTTCTCTTTTCGCTACATTTTACACCCTCAACGATGTGGTCCTCCTCCATAGTCTTGTAGCTAGCCTTCTCAGACTTCTTTTTGTCCTCCTCGATCCTCAATCGAACTCCAAGATCTTCAAGACCCATCTACTTCTTTTTGTGTCTCAGATAGCTCCTGAAGTCCTTTCATGATGGATGCAACTTTTCAATGATTGTGGAAACTTGAAACGTCACACAAAGTTTCATTTATTCATCCACTATTTCATGAATAATCAATTGTAGTTCACCCAACTGAGACATTATCATTCTTGAATATACTATTTTGTAGTCCAATAACCTACCCACGATAAATTTATTTTGTCTGACATCCTCTGTTTTATATTTTTCTCGAGAGATTCCCGGATAATCTTCATATAAGTCATGTCTTGGTACACATTGTACAAAGTATTGTCAAGTCCTCCCAAAAGATAGTTATTGCACAAGAAGTCGTCTGACGACCATGTCTCATCTCGCAGTTGCATAGCTCTTTCTGTTTCTCCCTCCACAGGATCCGGAGGATCTTTGAGATACTTAACCAACTGTAGTGTTGTCAGGTATAATAATATTTTGATATGCCATTGTTTGAAGTTTGCTATATCAAACTTATCTGATTTCTCTCCATGAGCGACCGGTACTGTGATATTTCCATTGGCCATATGTAACTATAAAATAAAACAATTACCAATAAGTCTACAAAAGACAAATCACACAAAGATCAACTATATGATCTCGTTTAAGTGTTACACTATAAAAACATTGATATTATTTTGGATAGTAATAAAAAATTACACCAAATAATACAAGTCCTCGAATTTGTGACTAAAATTTTTTATGATAGGTGAATATTGAAAAATTCTCAGAGGGCGAGAGGGGTCCATGTAACCACTTAAATATCTGCCCATTTAGGCTCTTATCGCCTTGTTGACATAATTTCCTTAAACACTTTCTCAATAGAATATCTTAAACGTTCAATTTTAATGTTACACTTTTAATCCTCAAGTTTAAGTATAAAAATTGTATAAGGTATAATATGCAATCAAAATATAAATAATATAATGTTATTTTTCCAAGATACTAACATCAACTTTATCACATATAAATTATTATATTAATATGTGATAATTGAAAATGCATTAATTAACTTAAATCTATAATAACTAAATTTATAATTGTGATAAGAAATTATTCATTATATGGTTTTCTTAAGTTAATTAGACAATTATAGAATAAATCATAAAATAATGAGTTACACATGCAAAGTCATAATTCATATGGGTTTGATGTTATTGTACTTAATTTTTCCCGCTCATAATATATGTCCAAATCAATAATAATATATAGTAACAGTTAAAAATATTGAAGAATTAAAGTTAAACAATGCAACTCCATAATATGATTTTTAATCAATCAGTGCATGTATATAAATGAAAGAAAAAGCATCATGTGATCTTACGCAATAAAGTAAGTGTGTTTTTTTTAAAAAAATAAATAAATAAATAAATAAATATTTTCACAAAGTCTAATGGACACAACTTGTCCAGAGAGACGGGAAAGAAAGAAAAAAAATGAGTTACATTAAACCAAAATTGACGTCATCATTTTTTTTTAAGTTAAACTGATTTCGAAAATTCAAACTTTCTCTCTCCATCAAATTTTGTCTCATAAATTGCAACTCTTCAAAAAAAAAAAAATTTACGATGACCACAAAATGTGGCCCTGTAAATCATACAAATACTACCAAAACTATAACTATACACCAATACATGTAGAAGCACCAAATTATTATTTTTTTACAACCTAAATAAAAGTTTTTTTTTCCTCACTTTCATCTCACATCATAACACATGCACATTAATTTTACAACATGCGAAAATCATGACAAATCAAATTATACAACAAAAAGAATAATAAGTTGTTAAGATTGTTGTTTTATGTGTGTTATAATTTACTTTATTAACCGGCATAATTCAAGCAAACTAATAAAAAATAATCATGCAATCCTAAAATCAATACATATTTAAGGATTTAGAAAAATCTGTAAAATATTATGTAGATTTAGATAATACCAAGCCGAGTTATTTTTCTGTCCTTAAGAACTTATTAGCTCTGCCTCGGTGTTTTACGGATTTTTTGTGGCTAACGTTCTCCTAGAATAATTTGGTTGTTTCTTGTAGAAGGGGCACTCATTTCTTCAAGAACTTGAACTTAGACAAAATTGTGGAACTCTCTCAAATATGGAAGAACCTTAGACTTTCTAATATGACTTTCTATGAGAGAATTAATGGAGTAAATTGAATTACTAAAATGAGAATCATATGCCTTTATTTATAAACATGAAGAGTTGTCTTCTAAAAGTTGTTAATAATTTATTATGAATTTTAAAAAAATAATAGTTTCAGTAACTGAAATGTTTTAAATATAAAAATATTTAACTTGCCTACTAATTATTATTTATTTTTTAAGTTACAATTAGTAATTATTAATTAAAAACTTTATACCAAATTCCTCCACCTTTTAACTTGGTGAACGGTTTTCCATTGGAAAATGAACTACCAGAGCTTTGAACAAAAGAAAAACAACTCTAACTAGCTTGGTTTTGTTTTCGTCTCATTTTGTTTTTACTGATTGGGACTTCACTTATCACGTAGTTTGAGGCATGTGACAGTGCTTCCAGGAAAATGTGAAAGTGAAGTTGATAATATTGATGGAGAAAGCAAATGCTCAACTATAGAAACATAACTAGAGAAGATGGGCAAAATTTGGTTTAGCGCCAGTTCTTATGGTGTTAGCAGAATGTGTCCAAGTAGGGCTCATGTTTGCAGGCCAAGCAGTCATGTGAATGAAAGCTTTTCTCTCTCTTTTTCATTTCAATCATTCATCACATTGATTGTGATACTTCTGCATCAAGGAAAATGAAATCTTTAATGGGTTCAGTCACTGGATCCATTACCAACAAACTCAGTGGCTTCTCTTTTTTGTGCTTGTTCTTGCTTTCTTGCTCCACTTTTACTTCCACAATGTTCTTCTTGATTTCTCGAGATACCGAGCAAACATTTTAGGTGTGAGTATACAAATCGATTTTGTGAGAAATCTATTGAGACATAGTTTTTTGGGCTTGTTTTATCCTGGGGACGGCGAGACTGACATATTGCTAGCACAAATTCTGGGCAGAGCCGCGAAACGTCTTAAAGAGAGCGACCTAGTCCGCCACTCAAGTTATCTTCATTTTTTGAATTCATAGTGAATGATAATATTTTTCCTTATTTTACACATTATTCTTACAATTTTAAGACGTATCGATCTGCCATGTTTACTTATGTTATATTTGTTACTGTTTGTATGACACAATTATAAGTAAATTCTGCATGAAATTTAAAAAAAAAAAAAAAAGGGTTAATGGTTAATTGATTTCTCGGAAAAGAGATTCCACATTTCCTTGAGAACTGTAAGTAAGTTCAAAATGTCCAATTGGTCAGGGGAGTGTGGAATAATGGTGAATTAAACGGTTTGGAGGTTAAACCTTGGGTCAAAACAAGCCTTACACCAGGCTCTGGTGTTGTTACAAAGTATCTGCAAGGGAGTGGCCTACAAAAGTACTTGAACCAGCAAGGTTTTCAAATTATTGGCTATGGTTGTACCACTTGTATTGGGAATTCTGGAGATCTTAATGAATCGGTTGCTTCTGCAATTTCAGAAAATGACATTGTTACAGCAGCTGTGCTTTCTGGTAATCGAAACTTTGAAGGGTTGACATAGACTTTGATAAGGAGCCAATTGGAACTGGGAAGGATGGGAAGAGTGTTTACTTCAAGGATATTTTATTGGGGTATGCACAGCGGAAGGGCGCGGTGGAAGGTGAAAAAGATTTTTAAACATTTTAAAAATTTCAGAGCAAATTAATTAATATCAAATATTATTAATTCACTCAAAGTAGTTTAGATATATTATTTATTAACAATTAATAACATAATATATTTCGTTACATGGTTTACTAACCGACCAGGTATGTAAACCTTGACTAGGAATAATTTTAAGAATGAATTGTATTGTGACATTTCTCAGTAACAATTGCGGCGCTTTTGCAATTATGTCACAACTATTCATTCCAAGGTCTTTTACGCATTTACCATATATAAGATTATATTGATGAAAATTACATAATTTTATTCATAATAAAATAAAATGTGCATCGTATTTACAATAAATACAACAAAATTTGGCACGCCGAGCACCAACTCCAACATTTTCTCCCACTTTCTCTAGTGCCAAATTTGATGGTATCTAATACCCATCGCCTCTACATGTTTATCATATAGTCTTGGAGGCAAGGCCTTCGTAAGCGGGTGATAAGTGTGGTTTATACCCACTTATTTCGACATCTTTAGCCTATTATTTTATTATGTTTCAAGTCATTTAATGTCATTTATAGTTTATTTTATGTCTTAATTGTAGGAAGCATTAAAACATCAAGAATAAAGCGAATACGCGTGTTTTGGGAACTTTCGGATGCAAAGAACACGTGGGGCCAAGAGAATGAGTTACAAAAGTTGACCAAATGAATTGTTAATTAAAGAAAGAAGGAAGAAGTGGCGTGAGAGAAGGCAACAAATCTTTGAAGAAATAAGAAAGTCACGTGGACCTTGGAGAGAGAAGGCATGTGTGGGCCCTAGCTTGGTGTTTGATTTTACAAAATAAGTAAAGAAGAGAAGAGAGAAGCTTGAAAAATAAATTGAAAAGTTGATGTTGACCAAGTTGAGAGCATATACACGTGGGCCATATTTGTGAAAGAAAGAGAAGCCACAATTGTTGACCAAGTGAGAAAATAATGAAATAAAAGAAGAAAGCACGTGGGCCCCATTGCATTATTTAAAGATAGCTGCGCAGGACACATACAAAGAAACAGAGTCGTGGCGCCTACAAGCAAACTGAATTCCATACAAATTGCCGAGATGAGGGCGCTGTGGCGCCCATTTAGAGAGCTGCGGCGCTGCGGGAGAAGACAGACGTGTATCAGGAACATGGAAATTATGGTTTTTAAGATGTCCAATGACTCCCAGCCTCCAATATAAATAGAACAGTTCGTCCAAACCAAAGAGGAGGCTAATACACAGCACAAAACACAAAACATATATTTTTAGAGAGATCCAATGAGGAGGATTGCAGAGCGACAAGAGGAGACGAAGGCGGTGATGTTCGAAGAGGAATAGATTCAATTCGAGTTTTATCTTCTTGTTTCTTTCTTTGAACTCTAATGATTTCCATTAGATTCATGATTTGTTTATCATTGTTTTTATCTTTTGTCATGAACTAACTCTTTTATTCTGGAGAATGATATAATCGATGCTTGAACCTTGTAATTGTTTGCTAATTTTATTATGAAGTCTTATTGATTTATTTATATTCTTTTGAGTTTAATGCTTTGTGTTTGCTGGCCACAAATATGATGATATATGTTTAGAATCTATCACTCAATATAGAGGATTTTGAATAGATCTAGAGAATATGACCTAGGAGTTTTATAGAGTTCAAGAGAATATATAAGTTCCTTTGAAGTCATTAATATAGAATTACAAAGCTAATGAGTTATTAACTACTAGATCTTTATAGAGATATCGAAGTCTGTAGTTGATGATATTTTCACTGATGCTCGAGAGAGGGAGTGGATATTTTCGGAGTCTTGACTTATAAACAATATAACTAAACAAAGATTAATTGGCATGACAGATATATAGGCGACAGCTAGGTGAAATCAGGATCTAGAATCTCTATCGTATTAGTTCCTCATATCTAAGTATTTTTATATTTTATTTATTTAATTAAATCTTTGTTAATTATCATCTAAATAAAGTTAGGATTATCAATTGTAGTATTTAATGCGAGTTAACGCAATCCCTGTGGGTTCGACACTCTTAACTTATATTTATATTAAAACTTGACACCGTACACTTGCGGTACGATATAAAATATCACAATAAGTTTTTGTAGCCGTTGTCGGGGATTGTTTGTTTAATTCACATTAATACTATTACCAAGTACTCTTAACTCATATTTATACTAAAACTTGACACCGTACACTTGCGGTACGATATAAAATATCACAACAAGTTTTTGGCAGAATGTCACAGGGTAAATATAGTAGAGAATGGAGTTGTAAACATGCAGGGTGAATCAGTATTGCAGCAACCTACGACCATAGTGTAGCCATGCATAAAAGAAAATTCTCCACAGCTAAACCTGAACCCACTCCCAAAGCGCCGTAAAAAGAGGAAAAGAAAGACCAGTGCTCATTTGGAGATGATCTCTGGAAGGTTAAAAAGGAGGTCGAGCCAATTCTGCCGAATGAAAAGTCCAGAATTTCCAACTTGGGGACAATCTACATATCTTGGGGGACCATCTGTGGATAAATTACCACAGCCTGCCAAGCTGTCTTTTTCATGTCATAAGAACCGGTGGATACCAAAGAAGAAAGCAGATGAGATTATCTGGTTCACTACGTTTAAGCCACCATAACCATTTTGGGTGGTTGCGTCTGGATAAAGACGTTAAACTTAGCGCTAGCGGGGAGGCAACCCTTGCATTTATTTTATTATTTTCTTTATTTTTATTTTTTATTGTGTGCTATTGTTTATTTATTCATTGTGCATGCTATTTATGCAGGTTGCACGAGACACACAACGCCCGCGCAACAAAATTCTGACCAGCAGAAGCCTGATCAACTCCATGCACGGTAGTGTTGTTCATCACTCTTGTTCTTTATTTTTTTATCTTGCATTGAGGACAATGCAAGTTTTAAGTGTAGGGGTGTGTGCATGTTATTTACTTGTTATTTTTTTATTTAAAAAAAAAATTGTTTGTTTTTAGTCCTAGATAGTAAAGCATAAATCCTATGATGATACTGTTTGTTTATGGGTGAAATTTTAGAAACGATAAGTGCCCAATTTACTTTTGTCTGATGCCTTGAGTAATTGATCTAAGTTAGACTCGTAAGCACTTAATAATAGGTTTCTAGCAGTGAAAACTTAAGTAGTTGACAATGTGACTAGTTGAAGAAATTGCATGTCGATGAATGACTGTTTGTTTAGATGTCTATCTTGATTTGCTAGTGTTATGAAGTATGGTATGGCTAGAAATAAAAGAAAAAGTCTCTAAAGAAAGAAAATAAACCACATATAACCGATAAGCGTGAAGCTACTCATGGGCGAGTATTAGGACCACCATAAGGAGAAATGCTACCTTAAAGGGTAGGTGTGTCAAAAAAATTAGAAAAAAAAGTACAAAAAGAGAAGTACAAAGAGACAAGAAAAAAAATCATATCATACTGAGCACAAAATAAAGTAATTACAGAGCTTAATTGAGATATCTAGGTTGGTTTGACCCATCGATCCCAGTTTTTAAACGAAATCATTGAGTTGGCTTACTTAGGATCAAGCTGTGACCAAACCTTTACACACACACACCGTGAGTTTGACTTAGATGATTTACTCAAGAACTTGGATTCGAGTTGCAATTGCGTACTTTGAAGGTTCTTTGATTTAACTTATAAGCATTCTTTGAGGACAATATTATGCATAACTATCGAGACTATTTCTTTTGTTATTTTTATATTTTTGTATGATTTCATGTGTGTGAATGACGTTTGTGGGTGTCGTCGATGTAAGCCCTCACGAGACTATAACTCGTCCACTAGGGTCGCCTATGGGTTTAAAGGCTTGTTGCATTCGCTAAATGCAATCGTGATCCCTACGAAAGTGGCTTAGTTAAATTAGTAATTTGTATTTGTTAATTTGAATTTAGTTTTTATTTTTAGCTTTTGCTCGGGACTAGCAAAATATTAAGTTTGGGGGTGTTTGATAAGTGTGGTTTATACCCACTTATTCCGACATCTTTAGCCTATTATTTTATTATGTTTCGAGTCATTTAATGTCATTTATAGTTTATTTTATGTCTTAATTGTAGGAAGCATTAAAACATCAAGAATGAAGCGAATACGCGTGTTTTGGGAACTTTCGGATGCAAGAAACACGTGGGGCCAAGAGAATGAGTTACAAAAGTTGACCAAATGAATTGTTAATTAAAGAAAGAAGGAAGAAGTGGCGTGAGAGAATGCAACAAATCTTTGAAGAAATAATAAAGTCACGTGGACCTTGGAGAGAGAAGGCATGTGTGGGCCCTAACTTGGTGTTTGAATTTACAAAATAAGTAAAAAAGATAAGAGAGAAGCTTGAAAAATAAATTGAAAAGTTGATGTTGACCAAGTTAAGAGAATATACACGTGGGCCATATTTGTGAAAGAAATAGAAGCCACAATTGTTGACCAAGTGAGAAAAGAATGAAATAAAAGAAGAAAACACGTGGGCCCCATTGTATTATTTAAAGAGAGCTACGCAGAACACATATAAAGAAACAGAGCCGTGGCGCCTGCAAGCCAACCGAATTCCGTACAAATTATCGAGACGAGGGTGATGTGGCGCCCATTTAGAGAGCTGCAGCGCTGCGGGAGAAGACAGTCGCATATCAAGAACGTGGAAATTAGGGTTTTTAAGATGTCCAATGACTCTCAGCCTCCAATATAATAGAACAGTTCGTCCAAACCAAAGATGGGGCTAATACACAGCACAAAACACAAAACACAAAACACATATTTTTAAAGAGATCCAATGAGGAGGATTGAAGAGCGAAAAAAGGAGACGAAGGTGGTGACGTCCGAAGAGGGAGAGATTTAATTCGGGTTTTATCTTCTTGTTTCTTTCTTTGAACTCTAATGATTTCCGTTAGATTCATGATTTGTTTATCATTTTTTTATCTTTTTTCATGAACTAACTCCTTAATTCTGGAGAATGATGTAATCGATGTTTGAATCTTGTAATTGTTTGCTAATTTTGTTATAAAGTCTTATTGATTTATTTATATTCTTTTAAGTTTAATGTTTTGTGTTTGCTGGCCACAAATATGATGATATATGTTTAGAATCTATCACTCGAGAGAGGGGATTTTGAATAGATCTAGAGAATATGACCTATGAGTTTTATAGAGTTCGAGAGAATATATAAGTTCTTTTGAAGTCGTTAATATAGAATCACAAAGCGTAATGAGTTGTTAACTACTAGATTTTTATAGAGATATCGAACTCTGTAGTTGATGATATTTTCACTGATGCTCGAGAGATGGATTGGATATTTTCGGAGTCTTGACTTGTAAATAATATAACTGAACAAGGATTAATTGGCATGACAGATACATAGGCGACAGCTAGGTGAAATTAGGATCTAAAATCTCTATCGTATTAGTTCCATCTATCTAAGTATTTTTATATTTTATTTATTTAATTAAATCTTTGTTAATTATCATCTAAATAAAGTTAGGATTATCAACTGTAGTATTTAGTGCGAGTTAACGCAATCCATGTGGGTTCGACACTCTTAACTCATATTTATACTAAAACTTGACACCGTACACTTCTGGTACGATATAAAATATCACAACAGCGGATCTGCTACCTCTTCAGATAACTTGCATATGGCAACATATCCTCGAGCGATGATCTAACGAATAATGTGGTACTTTCGTTCAACATGTTTCGATTTCCGATGAGCTCTGGTGATACGAAACAGGATGTGAAACAGACGAAACCCGACCCAAGATCCCGTAGACCCCCAAAGAACCTGTCCTTGAAAACCCTTGGAGATAGCCTCAGATGAATTTTGCCAGCAAATAGGACGCCACAAAGGATGCCAACCCTTTGATAAGTCTTTGTTCAATCACTGAACGATGATAAAATTTTCTCAATCTCAAGAAAATAAGTTACTATTCACGCACAAAAAAATAGGGTCCTTCATTAAGAGGTGTTTTTGAGTTTAAATAGTAACATACTCAAACCCTGAGAGAGCTAAAAGTCTAATATAGCCCTAAACTACCCATTACCAACTAAAAGCCCATAATCCTAATTTCTAGCCCATGTTGAACCCATAACTAAATAAAATAAACTAACCCCAAATAATAAATAAAAACGGTAATCCCCGTTGGTTCCATACATGCAAATAATTAATAAAAATGCCTAAATAACTGAAAACGATTCATGTTGCTCCCCGATGACTTGGGTCAAGTGTATAACTCTTGAACCCCCGTCCTTGAAGTCCAATAGGTCTCGAACATGCTTGTTCAATTCAGCTACATGGCGTTGGGCCAGGCCTGCCATAGCGTCCTTGATCTTCTGAGCCCTGTGTCTTGTAATTGGTCCAACTGGTACATGGATTGGATCGACTGTGGTCTGGACCGAACCAGGTGCAGCTAGGATCACATCATCCCCTCCCTCTTGAAAAGGATTCGACCTCGAATCGACACCTGCATCAAAAGGGGACAAATCAGAAACATTAAATGAAGCAGAAACATTATACTCACCAGGCAGATCAAGCTTATATGCATTATCATTGATCCTTTCGATGACTTGAAAAGGACCATCTCCTCGAGGCTGAAGCTTGGATCGTCGTTGAGCCGGAAACCTTTCCTTACGCATGTGTAACCAAACCCAATCACCAGGCTCAAACACCACGCGTTTACGGCCTTTATTTGCACGAGAAGCGTATTGTTCATTTTTCCGTAATATGTGTTCACGTGCTTTCTCATGTATTTGTTTCACCAATTCTGCTTTCTTTTTCCCATCTAAACCTACTCTTTCCTCAACAGGCAAAGGCAATAAATCCAATGGTGTTAGTGGGTTAAAGCCATATACAATTTCAAAAGGTGAATATGAAGTAGAAGAATGAATGCACCTATTGTATGCAAACTCTATAAATGGCAAACACTCTTCCCATGATTTTAAATTCTTAGTGACTATGGTCCGAAGCAACTGAGTCAAGGTCCTATTGACCACCTCTGTCTGTCCATCTGTTTGAGGGTGACACGTA